>JANHGB010047933.1:0-62500 GCA_026283785.1 Coracopsis vasa
GAAAACAAGATTTTTCAAAACTCTTGACATAATGCTGATAATCTGAGACCTAAGAAACAAAACCAGCTTCCATGGGAACTCCTCAACCACCAAGCTGTTATAGGATAAACTCTTTTTTCTTAATTGCATGCTTAATTATATTAGACTGAATTTCATACAGTGTGTGTATACAGGTGTATATATACCTGTATCTGCTCAACCAGTTGTGTCACATCCTGCTTTTCCTGCTAGGCTGTATTCCAGAAATGCAGAAGTGTTTTTCTTGGTATGAAAGTATAGTTGTTTCTTCCTCTTTCCGTATTCAGCTAAGACTGCTAAAATATGATTTTAAGGAAGATGTTGAAATACATGGCATTTTATTTAACTTCATTAAAAAACAAACAAGCAGAAAGTACCAGAAGTAAGCTGAAACATCTGTCATTTGTTCAAAATGAGCATGCATTGCAGAAGTATTGTTTTAAATTGATCTGGTTATTACTTTTTTTCAAAAAAAAAAAGGAAAAAAAAGTTTCATTTATTTGGTTTTGTTCTTAATCCAGAATCCAGCTTATCTACTGGAAAGTAGCTTATGTTTATGTATTTCTTATTCAGGCAAAAACCACTGAAATCTTCACATGTATTAGTAATTGCTTTCACCAGTGTTAATTTAAGCCGCATAACTGAGATCGTACTCAGCCTAACATCTGTACATGGGAGCTTTGTGGTGTGGTTTATCTGCTGTGTTTTCTCTAGTGGCTTTTCGTTTCAGGCAAGGGTAGGGAGAGGAGCTGTGTGGTGTGGGAAGGGCTGGTGGGTCCTGTTAGCTGCAGAGCTACCAAGGCAGCTTCTGTTTGGGAGAGCCAGGGCAGAGATTGGGAGAGCAGCTGGCGGGGAGCTGGTTGGTGCTGTAAGCCTGTGCCAGCTTCCACCTCTGATAAAAGGGTGTTCATATTTGGGGAGATGTCTGTGTTTTGCTTTTTCCAATGTAAAATTTTACATGTTCATTGGGGCTCTTTCTGCTTTGAAGTCAAAGGACAAAAAGTGCCCCAGCTTCACTGCGCTGCTCTGGTTCTGACTTCATTTCTGTTCTGAGATAAAAATTAAGGTTTAGTACGAGTGTTCCAAAACCAGATACCACTCTCTCTCTCTTTCTTGTAGGCAGGGTGCTGCTGTGCCAGGCAAACCAGGAGGGATCTCCCGTGTACAGTGCCCCCAGTTCACTAGTATACACATCCACAAGTAAGCTAGTGTTATGGCTCTTTTTTGTTTTGTTTTGTTTTGTGACAAAAGCACATTAATGTAAATTAAGCCCCCTAAAAATGTAAACTTTCCCAATAGCTCTTGTTAAGGTAAATGTGTTTATAAGCATATGTAAGTAATGTCAACAGATAATTCAGTGGTTTTAGTTGCCTCTTTATCCTCAAAGTATATTTTTAAATAATAATTAAAATAATACCTATATGACAATGTTCTACAGAAACAGTCAAAATTTCTGCAGTAACAGTGTTTGTTTTGGAATCCAGTACTGTTGTGCACTCTGCATTTTGTGTAGAAGATGAAGTTGTGTTTCTTTTTCTGTCCTAGTCACAACTGTGATTTAAAAAACAAGAAGTCTTATGTTATGCTATCATTTGATTGTGTCAGGAAGCAAATAGATATGAAGTCTTTTTCACAAAAGATAAAAACTGTGTGCAAGTGGGTATTTTAAATTGTAAGATGCTACCCTAATAAAAAGAGCAAAGACAAGCTGAAACAATAGATACTGCCATCAGCCATTTTCCTGTACAAAACTTTGGGGCAGAAATGTGTCCTCTAAAATTCTGAAACAGAAGCAGAACTGATTCTTCTCAGTGTTTTACATAGTATTGGTGGCACCACTAATGCCCATTCTGAAATCTAATCAGATGAGGAGCCTGTGGCTAAATGAAATAATAATAATTGCTGCTTGCTAAAGTAGGGTGAACAGCAGCATTTGCTCCATGTTCATAGCTGCCCTCTGTAAAGAAAATATTTTACGTTGTCTGAATTAACAACATTCATGCATATGCTCTTTATGAAGATTGCACTCAGTCTAGAATGCAGTTTTACTCATTTAAAGCTTATCTTGTCTACTAAAATGATTAATTGATTTTATTCATTAAAACCAGAAATGAGGACAAAAGAGTTCCATAGAGGTCCTCTCTACCATGATGTAAATCTCTTATGTTAAAGGCTATGAATATCATCCCTAGAGCTGTTGCTTTTATAATACAAATGTGGGATCTACTTTCAAATCGGGAGTCTACAAATACATAGTGAACTAATAAAACATATGAGGTTTTTTAAATTGGAAATGAAATCATCAGTTTAAACTGCATTTGGTTCCAGGTGCGCCAAGAATATTTTGTCCTGTGTTATGTTTCCCAAGCAGTGTGTTTTTTTGTTTGGTTTTAATCCTTGTAGTAACAATGAAATACTGTTTAAATCAGTATTCCCTTTTCACTGAAATAGCAGTCTTTGACTGAAATTCATTTCTTAAAAAATTATCCAAACAGTTAATTCATCTCACTGTTGGGGAGATTTTTCTGGGGGAATGGGGCAGTATTTATTTTCTGGGAAGTACTCTAAATAAAGCCTTTCTTTTGTTGGGTTTTTTATTATCTCTTTTTTTTTTTTTTTTTTTTTTTGAGTTTACCCTGGTCCTTTCATCTCTCTGAATTCTAGCCTAGGGAATTTATTTCAGGGGTTGCTGTTTACATCATATGGTATTTCCACTGTTATTAATTCCCTAGATAGTCACATATAGCTAGCTAAGCTGTATACTTCACTGTTTCCATTATGTCTCATGAGTCAATCCCTTTGAAAAGTCTTATTTTGCAGTGGTGCTCCTTGAAGAATGATATCCTTACAAACACCTGTTTGTTTTCAATTATGCCAAATACATAAGTAAACAGACTTTGCCTATCTGCCTCCCACTGGGCAATGTGTAATAAACAGTTTGATAACAGAGATTGCTAGTAGCCCTTGCAGTAGAAATCATTACACTTTTGTTGAATCTGTGTGTCTGGAAGTCACGATTTTTCTTTTATTATGTATGGTGGTTTATATTGCCAAAATGTGGTTTCCCCCACAGGGTCACAACTCCTAATAATACAAAATTACCTGGTAACTAATGATTGTAATTTTTTTTTAATTTCTCCTTATTACAGAATTTTCAATAAAGATGTAGAATAGTTCCATTTCTATACGAAATTCTATTAAGAAGTGAATAGAAATGAAGCTTGAGTTTTGTCTCATTTTCTTTCTTTTATTATTTTATAGACCTTCTATATTCTAGTTTTTATGCACATTTATAATATTGAAATGATAACTGATAAGTCAACATTAATGTCTAGGAGGCTAATACTTTTACTGTTATCATTCCATATAGACAACAATGTTTCAGCCTTCATCTTTGAATAATTTGATAATCATTATTCTGTTACCACTGGTATTATAACTGTGTGATATTTTAGAAGAGCTTACAATGTAAGAATGAAGAGGTTTTAAATTTGTAATTTTTTAACAGAAGGGAAAGAGTCAGCTGAGATTTCTAAAGGCATGTGAGAGGTTTGGAGTTCATTAAATGCTAATAGCACTTAGGAATTTTCAGATATTTGGAAGAGGATAGTCCCCATTTTTAGAAATGCTGCCTTTGCGTTGACTATACATCTCTTGATCCCAAGTTATATTCTAAAACTGATGCATGATAGTAAAATATATTTTTCTTGATTTGGCTAGCTTTTTTTCACACTTAACTTTCTGATTTTTAATTGTGTTGGTCACTAGTAGTCTCTGAACACTTTTACCCCATTTTTTTGTCTAGCCAGAAAGAAGAGTGCATTTCTTAGAGCTACTCTTTCCTTTCTGGCATTTTAATTCCCCAGAATATATTTTATGTATCACATTGTACATTTCCCAGTACAATAATCACTTATACCTCTGAATATGGGAGGAGGTGGAAACATGGCTCTGCTTCATTCCATCGCTTCTGCCCCTTCGCATAATACAGAAAGAAATGAGCTGTTTCTTCTGCAAGCAGTGGAACAAATCAGTCGCAATAGTCTCTCATGCCTCATCCGTTCTCTTATGCTGAAACAGAAGATGGGACCTGGATCAGTTTTTCATTTGCACATCTATTCTGGAATAGATTATTCGTTATGTAGAAAGCATAGTTTCAGCATACCAATGTGTTCACATCCCTTGGTAGGGCAGATTATGTGCCTTATTGAGTCAACCAAAATAAGGAAGCTAATGGTCTCATCTTGGCTGCTGTAGATTCCCAGAGTATTGGCATCTCGAGGACAGAACTAATACAACTGATTTCAGCTAAATCTTTCATCGTTATCTCAATGAAGAATGTAGACCAGTATTTCAAGGAGATATATCCAGAAAAGAAATATTAGAATACACCAAGTCCCAGCAAATAAGTAAGCACTTACTAGAAGCTTCCTGAAGGCTCCTCATATCTCACTGAAACTTAATAAATCATACAGTTTGGCTGCATGTAACTGGCAGTTTCTTTTTGCCCCCACTTCTTTAGACTAGTTGCTTCCACAGGAAATTTTGAAATCCTGAAGAACTTTGTATCTACTGGTAAATAAGAAACATATCAAGAAAAAATGTGCAACTTTTCCTAATTGAAGCCACTCATGAATAGTATCCATGAGAATATTAAGACCCTGCTGGAGAAAAGGAAGATTCAAAAGATGGAAAAAGTTCTGTCACTGAGTATCTGTATCAGTGTTCTACAAAGGACAGTAATATAGCTGGGTATGTATGGTTAAAAAAAGGCAAAAAGATGAATCTGAATTTATGCAAGGAATTTAAAAACTGTTTAGTGCCATTTTCCCCATTTTTCCATATTATAGAAGTGCCTGAAAATGTGAATGAAATAAAAGTTAATGACAGCCAAAACATGAGAAAGAAGGAAGACATGAAGTCTTAGAATCATAGAATAATTCAGGTTGGAAGGACCAGGTTGCAGCAGGGCACCTTTAACGATGGAGACTGCAGAACCTTCCTGGATCATCTGTTCCAATTCTTGAATGTCCTAACAGTGGAAACCTCTCTGCTTTCAAGTTACTTTTGTTGTCTCTTGTCTTCCTAGTGTGTGTCTCTGAAAAGGCTGGCTCCGTTTTCTTAATAACCTTGATAACCATTTCATGGCCGAGTATGGAAGAGGAGATTCACCTGCCAGTAGACAACTGGAATAGCTTATCAGTGTTTCCAGGCTCATTAAGCACTTGCTGGTGTAGCAAAGAACCCAGCCTAAAGATATGCGTCACATTTTCCAAAAATTTACAGTTCTGCATACCCAGGTCCCATGGAAGGCAATGGGAGAAAGATCAGAAGCCTTAATAGGAGTTCAAAGGCAGCTAAATATTTTTCACTTTCTAAATCAGAACTTTGATCTTCATAACTCTCAGGCTTTATTTTAGGACCAAGTACAAATAAAGGTACTTTGACTTACCAGGTATGTAACTACCAGTAGGTTTTTCTGAGCATGTATTAACGGGACAGTTCACTGGACTGAGTACTTAACATATATGGTGAAATAGCGAATTGCTGCATGTCTTTGTTCAAGATGATGCGCAGAAACATGCCTGTGTTTCCCAAATGTTTTGCATAGCCATAAAAGAGAATTTGCCTTGACTTCGATGAGTACATTTTAAATTTATGTCAATTTTGGCTTACATTTTCTAAATGTGAGAGTTGTTTCATCTTCAGTAAGCAAGCTTATCAACTCAAAAATAGCTTTTTTTCCATAAATGTTAATATTTTATTAAAAATTAAGAAATCTTTCATATTGCAATAAAGTGATAGAATTAAAAGAAGAAAAATATGAAAATGCATAAATCAGATATTTATTTTATCATACCCAAGGGCAAATGAAGTTGATGGCCCATTTATTAATTGATATATTGGTTACAATTTCATAAGAAGAGGTACTGGTATCCAAAAATGATTGAGGTGGTACAAATGCTTATAAATCTGTCCCACATTGTTCATGTTATTTAATTGTAATTGGCTGATAAAACTTCCATCAGTTTCTGTAATTAACCTAATGGTCTAAATGAATTTCCAGATCACTGGTTATTCATTTCAATATAGAAAATGCCATTACATTGAGTTTAATTAATACAAAGTAAGTTCACAGTTCTAAGTATTATTAGAGGAGAATTTTACTGTTTTAACTGTTTCAATGATGAATATTTTTTTACTCTCACTTTGTCCTATATATGGACTTAAGTGTTCATTCTCTATTCATACTGAAATAGGATACACCCTTTATAATTAAAATATTTAAAACCCAATGGTCTTCAAGTTCTATCCTCAAAATATCAGTGTAGATATTTTTTATATTTATCATTTCAACTATTTTTAAACAAAATTCAGTCAGTGTCAAACTTGTAATCACATGGTATGCCCTAGAACATCTTATTTGTCTTGATATTCCTTTCACAGAAATACATATGACAGATAAGCACTCACCAGAGAATACTTGTGCTTTGCGTCAGACAGATATTAAAACAATAAACTATGTTGCCCTGGGATTTTAGCTTATGAGCAACCAGAAAACAACAAGGCAAAGATGAGATGTTTTTGAAAGGTGGGAAGGCAGTTCTTTCAGAAAATTCCCTAGAAACCTTTGGTCCTGTAATATTTTTGACAAGAAATATTTTTAATGCTTAAGTTCTTTTAAAGCAAATCACTAAAATATGTTCCATTACTTCAGAGCAGGCATTAGAAATGTTCATAAATTATCCTAATAATCCCACTGATCCAAAGTGATGTGTTATATACCAGGAGTGAAGGAAAATCTCTAGCAAAAGCTTAAAGTATTAATTACATGATATGGGAATTTTGCTTTTTATTTGTGTTCTCTATTGAAATCTTATCAACACTTATGTATGACAGACACATGTAGTATTTTTTAAAAGGTTTTTTTTTTTTCCTATGGGTGTTTTGTTCTGATTCGTAGGTGGGGTCAGGTCTTTGTTAGTATGCTTGTAATAAATAGGGAATATCATAAATATTAAGCACAAATATCACATCCAGTAATAGGATTTAGGCCATCCGAGGGCTCACTGTGCTACAGAAATGAAAATTAAGTAAAGCTTGTCTATCCGATATGACTGTTGAATGGTATCTGAAGGAGGCCTATAAGGATGCTGGGGAGGAACTCTTCATTAGGGACTGTAGTGGCAGGACAAGGGGTAATGGATTCAGACTTAAACAGGGGAAGTTTAGATTGGATATAAGGAAGAAGTTCCTCACTGTGAGGGTGGTGAGGCACTGGAATGGGTTGCCCAAGGAAGTCATGAATGCTTCATCCCTGGAGGTGTTCAAGGCCAGGTTGAACAGAGCCTTGGGTGACATGGTTTAGTGTGAGGTGTCCCTGCCCATAGCAGGGGGGTTGGAACTAGATGATCTTAAAGTCCTTTCCAACCCTAACTATTCTATGATTCGATGATTCTACTTGTCTTAGGAATATTAGTAAACTACTTAAAACATGCTGTATGAAACTATTTTCATTATTTTTGTTTCAGTGAAGACATTCCAGGTTATCTTTTTGTGTGGCACCATTAATGGTTTGAAGTAAGACCTTTGACATTTCTGTTGTATTCTGGAATATTTCCAGTACTAAGAAGATTACAAGGGAAAATACGAATTTTTGAAAGGTGATTTGAAGTGTGCTTTTGAGCAGAATCATTAGTGGAAGCATTCAGTTTAGAAACCTCGATTCAGTTGATTTTTGTCAGATTTAATCTACTGCTCACATGTAATTACCTGAAAATCATATTGTAATGGTTATAGTCTTCTGATGGTATTATCCCAAGACTTCAAGCAACTGGAAGTGCAGGTGCTCCTGACATTTAGTATATGGTTGTCTGACATGGCTGACTATATTCAATCCAAATGGACATATGCCTTATTTTAATGACATCAATGATTAATTTGTTCTGATTTTGTTGTTGTAGTTTCTCTTAGTCTGTTTCTTGTGCTTTTACTGGTATTGGTAAAGGAGAGGCTTTAGTAAGCTTGCTATTTTGTATTGGTATGTGGGTCAGGAATGACTTAAAGAATTGAGTATTCATATGGTCTAATAATAATAATTTGCCTATGTTACAGTATTTCCAAATTAAATGTAAAAAGGTATCTGCAAACTTAATTTTTAGTTGGTCTTTTTTCTCTTAAAATAAAATGGAATGGCAGGTCACTTCATTACAATTAAAATATATATTAGTAAATTGTATTAACATGTTTGTAGTTTTCTCTGCTTTTTATTGCTTCATAGGAAAAAAGTAGAGTAGCCCTGCAAAGCAGTTCTGTGATTAAGCCAAATTAACTGTTGTAGGACTGAGGTTTATGAATGAAACACTGCAGAAATTCTGCCCAGAGTGAAATGTCCATACCTTTGAGTAGGCCAAACACACCTATCATTTCAAGGCTACAAAAACCTCATTACTGAACATTTAGGAGTGAAACTATCTTTTAATGTGCTTCCTGAATTAATTAATTGCCTTTATTTATAAAGTAAAAGAGAATCACCTGGTAGTAAGCCAGAAGTAATGTGAAAAGTAGCCTTCCTTGTCCGTATATTCAAAATACAGTGGGTTTTCATGTAAAATGAAGAAGATATCAATAATAAGTATGAAGGGAAGTTTACAGACTGCTTTCTGTTACTCCCCTCCCCTCTTCCGCTATGTATAGAAGGGTAAAAGGTTGAAAAATTATGTGTCACTTCCAGAGAAAACTGTTGATTCATCTCTTGTGGAAATGTCTTTAGGTTTTTAAACACTGGTTTGTCCTGTTGTATTGGACCTTGCTTTGAACAAAGTCACATGAATTTGAATACAGGGTAACTCCACTGACTTCTAAGCCAGATAATTACAAAGATAATACAAAATTAACAAAATTGAGTAAAATCATATTTATGTTTATTGTTATATTCTTGATTTAAGTATCAACCTTTTTAAACCCTAAATCAACCTCTTTGGAGTGTTTTTGGTAGCACTGCCTGAAATTCTTATTACAGTATTTTTGTGTTCTGTATCACTGTATATTGTCCTTCTGTAACTATTTGCAGAGTAACTGTCCTTTTACCTTCTATCTAGTATTTTAAATGGTGACTAATAAACCAGCAGTAAGATGTATTATAGTTGTCCAGAGTCTATAAATATGGGTTTCATTTCACTCCTGCAAATTTGTTTTTAAGTGCCTTGCTGTTTGTATTCATCCTGTTAATCTGTTCAGTGATGGTGCAGTGTGTCTGATCTAGTAAACTTAATCACAAAGACAGACCTATCCTGAATTGTGTACCACTGACTTTTTTTTAACTTGTACACCATCCTACACCTGGGTGATAGGAGATTACTGGAAAGGTGTACGTGACATTTTTAATAGTAAATTGTGGAAATTATCTTTGTTCTTCAGTTCAAATAATAAAACCAATGTTTGACCGAGGGTAGTTAGGACAGTAGGATTGTTTGGATCTACTCCTCTCAGTATGCCTCTAAATAGCGAGAATTATACTATTTTTTTTGCATAGTGATCATGTTATTGTATGTAAGATTCTTTGTGTAGAATCCTAGACGCAGGATTTCCTTAACTTTGCACGCTAGATGCTGTGTTACTCATTTTTAGTAGCTAGGCACAAACGGTTGACCGTATATCTCAACTTACTCTGGCTGTGAGACACAAAGTTGTTAATTTTGTGATTTTCAGTTTAACCTGTAGGATTTAGTTGCAGATAAAGACCTACTTTAAATCCCTCCATATCCTCCATTTTTTCCTGCTTGTTAAGAGAAATCCCTTGATGTCTGAGGAATTCAGGTGGCTGCGTATACAGTCCACTAATAGAAGGATGAGATATATAGGGATTTCTGATAATCACAGAATCACCAAATGACTGAATGTCACAATGGCTGAGGTTGGAAGGAACCTCTAGAGGTCACCTCATCTGCCCCCCAGCTTAAGCAGTGTAACCTCTAGCATGCTGCTCTGGATCACGTCCAACCAGCTTTTGAATATCTCCAAGGTGGGAGACTTTGTTACCCGTGCCAGTGCTCAGTCACCCTCACAGTGAAAAAGTTTAGGATGTGTCGTGTCAAAAGGATGACATGACACAGTTTCCAGGCTTTTGCATCACCTTTTTTTCTCTGAAGGTTTTAAGTTCCTGGCATATAATGGTATCAGTATATGTAGAAACCAGTGATGGTTTGTTTATTGGTATATTAGAGAAGATGAAATAAAGGAGGGCAGAGAAAAAGAATAATTCCATATACACTTAATTATGAAGAAAATGTGAATTCAGTATCAAGTCATTGTTGAAATAGTAGACCAATTAGATCTGAAAAGAGATTTAAGCTAAAGATAACCAAATAAATGATTGAAACAGTTAAGTGTCTTCCTACAATTTAACATAAGAATAAGCACATTAAGTAGGAGACTACTTTTTACTGAAATATTTTATGTGTGGTTTTTGAGTGCATTTGCTTATGTTGTGATTTGGTATGGAAAAATCAACAAATCTTATTTTTCAGATTTTTGAGGATGAAGTAGTTGAAAACAGTGACTTAAAGCAGCTGTCTGTCCTCTTTCTAGAATTATTTATGTAATTTTTCAGGGTATGCCTTATAACAGGTTTCACCAATTTTATGTAAAATTTGATGCTAATTTGGATTTGACTGGGAACTTAATGCAGTAGTGTTGGGTAAAGGGATTCAATTACAGTGTGCAGTGTTTTGTAAGTAACTGTCTCACATAAAAAGTTAATTAATCAGAGCTGTGTCGATTTCCTTGTGCCATGTCAATTTGCAGCATGGTAATTAATCACTAATCACCCAGCCTGCCGCAAACTAAGGGACAGTCCATGAGTCATTTATTGTTATTTTTTTCAAAATAAATGGCACACAGAGCCATGAAGAAACACATCTTGCCTTTCATAATATTTTTATCGACAATTTTGCGTGTTGTAATAGACTGCAGCAACAAGCAGCTGTAGTTCAATGGAATATGAATATTAAAGAAACAAATGAGAGCAGATTTATAGGCCATTGCTTTTCTGTTATGTCAGTTTTGAGATTACACTGAGTAAATGAACAGTGAAAAATTACTCTTCCATGTGGAGAATGGTGATTAGACTTGTTACATTAATTAGAGATTTTTTGTTTTCCTTTTTAATGCATTTCAAATGAGAATGTCCTATAAGTAATGGTTTGTCCAAAATACAGATTTATTTATTCCTAAACAACAGTGTTTAATACTGACATATATTTCTGTACAGTAGTAAGGAAATAATTGTTCTACTAATTTTCAGTATGCATTTCAAAACATTAAATAGATTGTGAAGGAAAGAAACAGAACAGTTGTGACTGTATTTGACATAGATGGCAAATTTCCTTTAAATTGAGTTAGTTCACAATGAGGTCCCAGGAATAGCCATCTCATGGAAGTAACAGGTGAAAAAAATGTATTTTCAGTTTGCTATTTTTAAACATTGTTACCTTTCTCAAAATTTTTTTACCTGAAATTTTAGGAATCCATCTATATATGTCATTTAAAAGCCTTTGTATATGAAAATCTGTACTAATAGAGCTTAAATTGTACTTGTACTGTGCTTTGGACTGTGTATTTAAAGTAAGATGTATGCACACATCCTCTTTAATGCATTTTTTATAATTCTTTTAAGAATGCCAAGTAATACTAATTATTACTATGATGGTACAGTAAAAACTCACTATACAGCATATATCGGGATAAACTCCCGATTCTCTTCCTGAAATCTCAGATAATAACATAGATTATTCTGATTAGCCTTTCTCTGCATGTTACCTATTATATTTCTTTGGGTTTAATTTATTGTCCAGTACTTCTGAAGTGTTTCCTCAGAAGGAATCCTTCTTAACTATGTGAATAACGTAAATGAATCTCCCTGCCTCTCTAACAGTTAAACCATGTTGCAGTAAATTAGCTATAAACTGATTCAAACATAATGTAACATTAAAATTCTTCACCGTAAAATATCTGAAAACTCTGCATGGCAGATGACCTGCTACTTTGTGCAAAGAAGGAGAGTTTAGGAGTGATGAGAGGTGGATTCATTCATCCATTTTGATGGCATACCTTTCTTGAGGCATATGGCACTCTCATACAAATTCAAACCACAGCACAAATGCAAAGAATAATTGCCCATTAAAATAGCTGTATATTTTTACGGCTTTGATACAAAATCTGCCCCCTGTTGTTTTTTGCATCTGCTACTCTTCCATCTATCCCAGAGCTTTAAAACTTTAATACACAGTGTATAACCCTTAAGTATTTTTTACCAGGTTATAGTCCTCCTTTTGGGAACACAAGCTTTGTCATCGTTTCTTCACTGTTTGTTTTCCAATGCATATGCTGAGATATGGTGCCTAGAAAGTGCACCTTCCTGTCATGTTCATTTAATAAAACCAACATTTATATTACGTCTTTTGGGAGAAAATTAGATTGATTATATTTAATCTGTGAACACAAAGATTAAAGTAGTCCTTTTTTTCTCATGCACTTGTTTGCTTTCTATATAAAATCACTAGTTACCTTAATTTTACTGATACACGAACATGAATCCTCTTAATTCCAAAGGCCTTTTTATTTGCTTATTTGTTGCAAGTTTCTGATCAGATTTCATGTTTAAGATCTAAACTGAAGTTTGAGGAAGGTGATACCCTGGCAGTGTTCTCATGTTTACAAATGGTATTCAGAAGAGAGAACTTTTGGGGACAATATTTGTTGTAATAATAATTTTTAAAATAAATTTTGTCCTCCAGTATAAAAATAGAACAAAGAAGGAATCTTACTAGCATGATGTTCCTTTGAAAAATTAATTTAGGCTGTAGTACAAGATGATTTGTATGCTTTTGGATAATTATGTTAAGCAAAGCCAAGCACTTCCACAGTGTATTGTCTTCGCTCTTCCTTTTTAATTTGAAAAAGTAAAATTGCAGTTTGACTGTAGGAACCAATTTTTTTGTTGTTGTTGTCATTGTAATCTCATTCATGTTTGAATAGACGAATAACTATAGAATTGATGGGGCTATCATATGTGAATGTAAATTGTTTCCTTAGCTTGATATTTGATTATATATAGTCTTTAGAAAAGTCATCTCTTTTTTTTTTCTAACCTTATCATCTCATATCATCCATGTGTAGTTGAAGAAATCTGCCTTTTGTCTATCACAGATCAGAAGAATTCCAGTTATCAAATTATTTTGATAAATTTAATGTACTTTTGTTTAGAAGTGGACTTTGATGCTTCCCTGCTGAGAGTCAAATACATTTTCAACTGCATTATAGCAACACTTTTAGTGACTGAGTTTCAGCAGTTTGGCACTGAGTCACTAAGGAAGGTTGACCTACAAACTATAAGTCATTCAAATCTTTATCCCTCCTGGCTAGTATATTCATTACATTTGGGGCTGGTTAATAGCACTTAATGCTTCCTGACGGGAGAGCTCTTTTCATTAAATTGTTTTTATGAAGTCCATTCTTCAGTTGTGTTCTCAGGGTGCCACTTCTGCTGGTTATTTTGGGGTGGGAATATTAAAAAGTGGTAGCAAAATATATTCGGTGGCTATGACATACTCCTGACCATCTGATTTCTCAGCTTGGCTGAAGTAGGGTTGGGTGATTTTGCCTGAACTCAAATCTAGGGTGACATGATCTTGTTGATAGTTTTACCTCTAATCTAAATCTTTAATATTACTACCTGAAATAGAAGGCATCTTTTCACATACTCTGATTTTCAGACTGACCCAAATCAGGCTTTATGAATGGATATAATTGTTAAATATACACTCTACTCTTAGGCCTCAGTTGATCATAAGACCTTGCAATGTCACTCTTAGTTATGTATTTCTCAGGCTTTGTTTCCATCATGTTTTATATTCTTCCTGACACAACTCCAGATCGTTGCTCTACCTTCCACTGATTGCTTCTACAAGCTTTTTTAGTGTTTAGCTTTAATGTAGACATTTTATGCTTCATGATTTTATGAAGGCGACAACGCAAGCTAAGCATAGCAAACCAATTATATTACTTAAAGCTTTTAATTCCAACACATCCTTTGTGTTGCAGATCCTTTGGTAATGGTAGAAATGACTGTCTTGTTTTGCATCTCCCATGAATGCTGAGCTTCGATTATGGGTTCTGGGTTTGGTAAACACTTAGGAGCTAAGTGACTCTTCCTGCAATCTCTGTCTTCCAGCTTTTTCTCCTCTTTCATAAGAGAAAGACTTCTTTCTCATAAAAATGTAATATTTTTATAACAACATTTTCTGTTCTTCTCATTCATTAATGGGGACACTCTGCTTTTTCCAGTGACATTTCTTTGTAGAGAGCCATTCACTGTCAAAGATTTAAGGTCAGCAGCCCTTCTTGTAATTCTTTCCAAGGTGTGTCCACTATGGAGAATAAAGAGGATTTAGGATAAATGCTCAGTTATTGCAAAATTTATATTTTGATATGTCTGTGTGAAAACTGGAATGAATAGTACAATTAAAAGGAAAAGAAATGCTCACTACACATTAGGAGTTCATGCTTTCAGAGAGGCTTGTAGTCAGTGACTAGCATACAACTTCTGAACATTTCCAGTTGGTTTTCATTAGACCTATGTTTACTCACTTCTTCTGAAAATAAAGAGATAGGTCCACTCTTCACGTGTGGCTGTATGGAGGAATTGATGTGTTAATTTCAAACAATACTTTTAAAGTAGAAGGATTTTCTAGGACCCTGAGTATTTCACTGAAAGCAGACAGTTGCTTTAAATACTGCCAGACATAGGTGTTCGTTACCATGGATTAATTGCTGAAACAGATCTTTGAGCAGGATCATGTATTGCAAGCCCACCACATTGTTAGATACTTCACATTGCTTCAGGTTAGCCTTTTTTGAATTGGTTTGGTTTTTATCGCAGCTTCTGTTTTTCTTGTGAAAGTGCGTTTTCTATTTATATGTAGAGAACTACAGGTACACATGGTAGTGGAGAAGTTGTCCAAACTGCTCCAAGATTGTCAGACTTCACTAATTCTTTTGTCAGTGGCTTTTAGGTTCGAGAAATTTCTGTCAATCTTGGCAGTTTAAGCATGTCCCTAAAGACTAAACTTTTTAAAGCTTGCTGTAGAACACCAACCTTCAGGATTAGCATTTAAGGTGTCCACTATTTCAGATACTAGTTTTTCTCAAGTCCTTTCCTCCCCATTTGCTCAAGCAAATTCTTCTCAGCACTGATTTGTTAGCAGAAATTTTTTTTTAAAAGGTACAGATTAACTTTCAAATTATCAGAAATGTACTTCTGGAAATTATCATTGTCTAGGTGGAAAGGAGTCCTTTTTCTAATGCAGGCAGGCTGCAGCTAAACATTACTGTTACAATCAAGATAATTGTACTGGATTAGATTAGTTCTCCATCTAGTCCAATACCCTGTATTTGGAAAGGAGCAAAACCTTGATGCTTAAAGAAAGGTTGTAAGACTGGAGCTAGTGCAGGTGTACAGTTCTTTGAAAATCCTGTTAGCTTTTTACAATTTGGAGTGACTTTGTAAACCAGAGGTGATGTCTTTATACTGTTTTTCTGCAAAGAAACTGTTCATCCTTTTCAATCATACAAACTTTTAAACTTTTAACATCCATAACATCCAGTGGCAGAATGTTCCATGGTGGCTTAATTCCCATATTTACTCCATTATTCACAATTGTGGAGCTTTGTCATAGCTCCCACAGTCATTTCCTTTCTGTGCTGAAAAGTTCTAGTCCGTTTCCTTGTTTCTCTTTCAGAAGTAATAGATATGATTATGGTGATGATTAACAACCATTTAAAGTGCATGTTGCATGCATCATCTCAGCCAAGACAGGAAGTCTCCAGCATGTGACATTCACAAATAGATTCTCAAAGGGACAGAAGTGAATAGTGATACTGTGATGTCCAACCCTCATGTTTTTCACATGTATTGCTAAATTACATCTACAAAATTTTATTTGAGTATTGTACCATTTATTTATCTGTTGGTATGGGAGGACAGACCACTCCAGCAGAGGAACCACAGTATCACCTGTCGATCTTTTTACTATAATGTTTGTTAGTATCTTCAGTCAGCTGATAATTATCTTTCACTTTTTTGTATGCACATTGTACTGACTTGTTTGCAAGACTGCTTGAAAGGAGGCCAAATGGCTTGTGCAGCAGGTCATGATTTTAGCACTACTGTATATACTGTTCGCTATTGAATGTTATTGCATATGCAAAAGTACTTACAGCATTCAAATTTCAAATACATGATATATATGTTAAAAAAATATAAATCTTTCTATGACTTTCTTTAAGGCTTCTTAAATGCAGTTCTTGCAAAGATATCAAAAGTATGTTGAGTTCTGTAAGTTAATCATTCTGAGTTTGACACACATTCTTTTTACAGAAAGAGGAATAAAAATCTGGTATTTGCACTTTTTAAAAGACTTTTAACTTATTTGTATCACTGTAAGTTTAGTTTATGTTATATCACAGACATGTAAATCTTTACAGAATTACTATATAACCTTTTTGTCAGTGAGAAGGACCTGTCAAGGCCCCAAAGCCACAGTAATAAGGTAGTAATGGAGAAGTCACCATTAATACAGTATTTTCCTTCGTATGACTACAAGTTGTGAATTTTTCATTTTCAAATTTAAGGCTTCTTTTAAAATTTAATGCTAAAGAAGATGAAAGACAAATATGGATTGAAATCAATTCGTATTTCAGACTTGAAAATCTGACTGGTTTATACATTATTACTTCCACTTGCTTGAGTCTTATTAAGGCTTTGCTAAGCAATACTTTCTTTTTCCAATCCTTTATTTACATACTAAAAAAACCACTTTCAACACAGTGAAGCACAACTGAGGTAGACTGAGTGCCAACAGAACTGGATTTGATTTTCGCTGTCTCACTGATGAATTCTGTAAAAAAATACCTGTTCTAACATTGGCCAGCAATATAAGTACAAAGGAGAAATGAAATAGTGAAGCATTGGTTAAAAAAATAAGGTTATTTCTTTTTAACTTTTCAACTAAGTTTATGGAGAGAGATGTTTTACAGACATTTACAGAAAAAAAAAACCACCCACTCTTAAGTAGTACTGTATTGCTGTTCAATTTCCAATTAAAATATTTTAAGTCTCACATGGAATGGTAATTGGTTGCAATGACAACACAAAAATGTCTGAGTTATTTTCTTTATGTTTAAATTTTCTATTGAGTCTGAATATTATCTCAATTAAGATAGATATTTCCAAACTCTGCAACTCTTGGTTTTGAAGGAATAATGGGTACTGTTATGAAGAATGTACCCCCCCTAAAATTTGAGAAAACTCTTGCTTTGTCTGTCTTTCACTTGGTTCACAATTAAGACACAGTTAATTATGAACTCTTGAATGAAAACAAAGCTCTGTTTGATTGGTAAAGTCATCAGATAATTTACATAACTGGAGGTTATCTGTTTCCACTCAAAGCAGGGCTGACTTTTGAAGATAGATCCATTCGTGTGATGGAATTGTCTCTAAGACTACAAATTTGAGCCTGAGGGGGGTGACTTGGTCCTCAGGAGTCTCCTGGTAGCAGTGTTGTCTAAAACAGCCAACATTATTTTTATAGTGTCTTCTAAGAGAATCAGAGCCACCTATGATACTGCCATCTAAATTGCCAGTTTGCTGTCTCCTGTTTGCACACAGATTTTGTGTAAAAAGGCAAGACCTCTGGTTAAAAGATTGATTTACTTATTTGGTGTCTCCCTCATCTAGTTACAGGCAAGCTTTGATACAAGCGCAAAAATGCTGCTACATTACCCTGGTTTTAAACCACTAGACTGATCTGACTATTTTACATTCATTCCTCTTCTTTTCTTCCCAGTGCCAGGATTTCCCTACCCTGCTGCCACTGCAGCTGCTGCTTACAGAGGTGCACATCTAAGAGGCCGAGGTCGCACAGTGTACAACACGTTTCGTGCAGCAGCACCCCCTCCTCCGATTCCAGCCTACGGCGGGTAAGGAGATCAGCCTCGTCCACCTGTTAGCATGAGTCTCCAAAGGCTACAAGCTATTTGTGACTGTGGTGCATGCTGATGGTGTCTTGCTGCAGAAACCAGCGCAGAATGCGACCAATCCCAGTGCTGGAAGTGGTGCACCTTGCATGGAGTATTGAAAAATGACTGTAATTTGTACTGCCATGGTTGGTGGCCTTAAGCATTTCAAATGTCACATATTGTTATGTAAATGCTCTTAGAAACTGAATGCTTTGGAACAGAGAAATTGTTTCAGCTAAAGATATATTTTTGATGATTGCGAGCATCTGGTTATTAAGGAGGTTGGATCAAGTTAACTTCTTTTTCTTCAAATCATCCACTGAAAGTTGTCTCTGGACCTGAAGGCTTAGTGGCAGGGGGTTTTGTTGTGGGTTTTTCTGTCTTTATTTTTACTTTTTTATTGCAGTTTGTTTAGTTTTTCTAGTTGTTATCTTTTCCGTGATAGAGATGGGGGGTGCTTCTGTCAGGGCCATGTGTTTATCAATACATTTGCTCAAATGATACCTTAAGATTTCACTGCAGCAACCTACATTTGTTAAAACCAACTAGTAAACTAAGGAAAAAAGGAGAGAAATTTGTAGTAATAATTTTTAGAAACTCAATAATATTCTGTTTTGAGAAATTCAATAATATTCTTATTATAGATTTTTTAAAGTGTATTTTTGAGGGAAAGAAGATAGAAACAAAATCTCCTGTAGTTCTAAATTCTGACACAGAAAGATCTTGCATGCTGTATAGGATATTTAAAAGTCCTAATGCTGTCAAAAGATTTTCAGCTATGAAGAAATTGGGAAATTTACAAATGTCAGAAAACTTATCAAAAAACTTAACTTTGTCACAAAAAATTTGAAGTAGATATGCTGCTACCTCCCTTTAGAGCAACCAGATCTTTCTGAGGAAGGGTCAAGAAGGGTTTGCTAAGTCCTTGAGTGAAGGTGATCTCTCTCTTCACCCTCACTAAAATCCTGTTCAGCAGCTCATGACCTCTTGCTGTGGATATCCCCTTGTGAGGAAGCCTGCAGCACAACGCCCTGTCCTACTTTTTTACAGTAGAAGGGTGCCCTTCTTTAGTTCCCACAGTTTCTCATGAAGCCTTTGTTCTATTAAGCCAAAAGGCATGTCTTTTTCTAGACAAGTGTGCTACTCTAGGCAGGTAGGCATTGGGCTAAATTTTCAGGGATATTGAAGACAGGAACTTTGACCATTCACACTGGTCCGTTATCACCTCAGAGAAGTAAGATGATCTAAAAATGAGTATAAAAATGATGCTAGAGAGTCAAGTTACTTTGTAAAAGTGATTTTTTTTTTATTTTAGTGTTTTGTGTAGTTTAATAAGCAAAATAATACTAATTTACTAAGCAAAGCTATTACCACTACTGGATTATCACCATGATTTTTGGAGATTGCCTGAGTTACCTTTGCATAAGAATGGTGTCCCACCAAAGTTATCCTACTGTTTCCCAGGGTCTCATTTAGAGTTAGTCCCTGTAATTGTACATGACAATGATGGGAACAAGTTTAGAATGCCCTGCAAGAGCCAATTCCAATCTGAATGTGTCAGCTACAAAATGGATCCTGTATAAAAAAAAGATGGACTCTTTCCATCTCCACTTAGTTTAAAAATAAATTCTTAAATTTGAACATAGACTGCAATATGTAATGAGATAACAATAGCGGTTACTACTGGTTTCATGATGTCACAAGCATAATACCTTAGTTTAATACAAAGTCATAAAGTTATGTAAGAAAATATATACCAGCTACATGTGATAGTTTTTGAATTGAACAATACTGTCTTTGTTAGTATTTCCAAAATGAGTAAGTGCTTTCAGACCAGTAAGTAACTGAAGTTTAATTTAAGGGGCCACATGTGGGTGCTCTGTGTGTGTATATGTGTGTGCTATATAAATTTTTATAGTTTAGTTGTTACAGTGACTCGGCAAGAAGAATTAAATTTGCAAGTGTAATACATCTATATTCTCATGTAATTGCACTGCTTACTTTCAGCATCCTTAGATATTGTATTAGATGTTTTAAGTGTTGTGATCTCCTGTTGTAAGTTTTGCACTGCAGTCAGGTTGAACAGTGTTTCAGAACTGGGTTCCAGGAAGTCAGCTCAGCACTCTTATGTTCTTCTGCAGGTTGATTTGACAGTTAGGATGGACAGATCTCACATATTACCTTTGTGACCTGTCCTTAAAGCTGACTTCAGAGGGAGCCATGCATTGCATCATTAAGAAGTCACATGTTCTCATTGTTCTTATGACTGTCTGAGACGGATCCTTGGCAATCTAGGATTCACCTTGCCAGTTAATATGTTTTCTAACACAATTTGATTCTGCAACAGTTTGCAATTAGTAAGCTTTGTCTTAATTTAGGTAGGTCTCAGTTCAAATATCAGTCAGGCTTAATTTTCTCCATCCACCGATGATTTATAAAAAGGCACTGCTTTCCGATGCACAAAACAATTCTAAAACTTCTGTAATTCATGGATCAGTGCAGAAATAATACATACCTCTGTTATACTGATTCACAGTTGGATTAATAAAGCTTTATTCTGAAATAGTTTCTTTGGTTTAGAGTATTAGATCTTGTACTAGTAACTTCACTGATACAATAGTACAATTTCTATTTGCTTTGCAATGCTTTCTTCTGTGCTCACCGATTATGTACTCTGACCTATCAAAGAAGCAAAAAGGAATTTTCATCAGAAAAAGTCCTTAATCAATGGAAATAAATCATAAGAAGGTGGTTTTCAGTCACAGTGGGAGTAGGAGTCAGGGAAAATTACAGAGATAATAAAGAGATCACAGAGAACGAATCAACTTACAGAAGGAAGCAAACAACTTGGAATATCATTTGTTGATAAGAAAAATGGAAAAAGCTTTGAGTGCTATTTTGCGATTCATTTAATAGCAATTTCTCATTTTTCACTCTAGGAAGGAGACCAGCTTTAGAGCCAGACAACAACAATTTCATACTGAAATACTTTCAATCATAAAAAAAAAGGTCATTTATTTTGTATAATGATAGATTTAATTTTAATTATAAATTTACATCAAATTCCAGCAATGTTTAGTTAGAAAAAATATTGCTTTTCCTTTTAAAGAAAGAACCCACATATAAGTGTAAAATACAAAAGATTGAAAGATTGAAATTACCTTTTTCATTTTCTTTTATTTCATTAACCTTCTAAAGCTTATTAGTGAAGTAAAATATAATAGTTCATCTGAAATAATCTTCTTCATGCTTACTTGCTTGCATTACAAGGTTTTGGAACTGAAACTGAATAGTTTTGCTTTAAATTTGGAAATCAACTGTAAAGCTGGGAGCATGTATTTCTTCAACTAGTCCGACATGCTGCTTACTAGTGTTTATTTTAGCAGCACTGTCTCAGTATTTCCCTCTCCAGAACAAAAGCCTTCTTTTTATCTAGTCTCCCTTGAATCTGTTCTTGTTCACTGGTGTCTGGTACTGACTGTGACCTTTACTTAGAAACTGTTTGTCAACAAAGTTAAGAAATGACAATGAGTCCTGGCCTGTAAGTAAATCTGGAAGTTCTTGTGGACATTAAGCAAAACAAGGTAGTGTGGTTCATATGGGAAGCTGTCTTTGGCTGTGCCTCACAGTTACTGGGAAACAGCAAATATGGCACACTTTGCTAGGTCTGAGGAAAATTATTGATTAGAGCCATATTTGAAGGCATTGTTTTCTTATAAGTCAAAGAACAGCGCATATGCTTTAAAAATCTTATAAATCAAAGAACTGCACACATGCTTTAAAATGTGTCATTTAAAAATGAAATCAGCGTTCATGAGATATGTAGTACTACATAATTAATGGTTCCTTTACTTGTGAGCGAGACATTTCACTAATTCCTTGAGATAGCATCTTGTTTATTAGCTCATGGAAAATACTTAATTTTTAGGATCTGTGGCATCATTTCTAATGCCTTGAAATACTACAGTGTGCAGCTTGCGTACAACTTTGCATGTATAATTCATTTATGTACCATAAAAACCTACTGAAACTGAAATGAGGGAGTAAAGTTTCATTTGTCTGAGAAATCTGAGTGCTGAAATGTAAAGAGTTTAAAGATCTCCATTGCATGAAGACCTTAGCTTCAACACTACGCTGCAGAAGCAAGGGAATCAAGAGATGGTGGTGTTGGTGGTATGAGAGCTGCATGGAGATCAGAGCCTGTCACTATAGGAGGATGTAGCTTTGGAGCTGTGAGCTATTGCCTGCTTGTCTCAGGGAACTCCATGGAGTTCATAGCAAGATTGAACACTTGGTTGAGGAGCAAAGCAATTACTATTTTAAGCTGACTAACTCCTTCATACCATCTTTCTTGGGGCAGCCTCCATGAGGGAGGATGTGAGCTTAATGGTTCTTTGACCTTTCTTGCAGTCTTCTCTCTGGGTACTAGATAGTGTTTTGTACAAAATAATTATTTTTAAATTCTTAAAAAAAAACAAAAAAGAAAACAAATTACCAATGTGAAAAAAAAAATCGTCTTGGGTTTACCTGTGTCTTTGTAGGATTATCTATTATATTGACAAAATGTCTACTAATGGTATAAGAAATGTCCTAATAAAGCAGAAGCTACTAGTGGAGGTAGTCTTATGACAGATTTTGAATGCAGTTAACAGTATGTGTCAAAAGAAAGGAGAAAGAAGCAGTAGGAGTTTTTTTCTGTCTTTGGCAAACTACTGGAAACAGGTGATCTGATTTTGATACCTCTAATTGGTAATTTGAACTCTATAGCAACTAATACCTGCATTCTTGGAAATCATTTGCCAAATAGTAAAGCATCATGAATATGATGCTCTATCTTTATACTGCTGTCTGGAAAAGCCATTGTCACTGTATATCTAGTAGTATTGCAAATAGTACTAGTAGATAGTATTAGTAAAACTAAAGTTGCAGCATCATTTGCCCCAAGTAATTCACAAGTTTAGCGTGTGATAGCTTTGTCTTCACATTTCCCCTCTGCTCCTTCCAGTTCTGATGAAGCTAGTGGCTTTCAGTCCGTATCTCCACTGCTGGTGTCTTTACTGGGAAAGCAGGAGATAGTAATATGCTTTTTTCTTTTTGAAAAGAAGAATTACAAAAAAAAAAAAATGCTTGGGGGGGGTAGAGGAAAATTAACAGAAACTATTCAGAAACTCTTTCCTTTTATTAAAACTAATGTTTTGAAGTGCTACATTCTAAGTGATTCAAAATGAAAAAGCTTTATTTTCCAATACCTTATTCTAAATCTAGGAAAAAATGATAATTAATGGAAGCTACTACATCTGCTACAGTGGTTATGGTTTTTTTCCAAAACATTTCTTTGGGCTCACAGAAAGTTCCTCTTACTTTGGACTCTGTGCTTTGTATATATGCGTGATTTTTAGGAAAAAAATATGTTTTGCCAGTGCATAGTGATTTATGTCTTCCAGTTTTGTTCTCTCCAGCAATGCCCTCAATTAATTTTTCAAAGCAGATAATGTAACTTGTTTGTGGCAGAAAGTGCTGAAACTGGAAAGACAAGAACCTGAAATTAAGAGTTCTAAAAAGTTGAAACAGTTAAAGTTTTGTTGTTAGAGTGTTGAAAGGTGATACTTCAATTCTCAGTCTTTCCTTTGGTTTATTTTAAGTAAGGCTGTAGCAGCATCTCGTCCATTATTTGTTTCATGAAGGCATCATAATATCATATATGAAAGGTTTCATGTAAAAGGTGATTTCCAAGACCAGAAACTGGAAAATATGTAGAGGACAGTGAAGGCAACCCTACCAGCAATCAGAAAACAGAGAACTTTTGTTCCTCAGGTGCTTTTTCTTATTAGTAATGGAGGGGAAATAGCAAATTATAACCATGATTCCTATTGCAATGAATGAAATCATGATTGTAATGCCCATTTGTTACACTGAATCAATCACTCCATGCACTTAATCTGCCTTAGGTTATTTATGTTAACTTATGCAGATTGTGTGTATGGCTGAGGGCCATATATACTCAGCCGCCATGAAGTTACTGAACTAAGGTTTGTGCAGTCAAGAAATGTCTTCCTATGTCATTGATAAATTTTTCAACCCAATCCTTTTGAAAGACAAGGATACAAAAATGTTAATGAAGACAGATGTAGTCCTCCCAGGATATTATAAAGCTAGAATCTAAACTAGGAAAGAGTTTGTCTTAATATAGTTACAAAAAATGATTATAGGACACATAAACCAAAATAAAGCAGCTAAAACCATGCAAAGCAAATGTATAATAGTTGGTGAGAAAACAGTTTCATATTTCTAGAAAAATAATTTCAGGAAATGATTGCCACATAAAATGTTATTTAGATGCATGTTTTCTTATTAAATTAAGATCTCTCTCTTCTCTGACTTTTCCTTAGCACAATAAAATCATAAAATACAATCAAATGAATCCCCCAAATTTGTTGTTCTTATTTTAATGCCTCTAGGTAGTGCATTAACATATCATCCATTTCTGGGTGAAGTTATTCAGATTTCAGTAACATGAATGTTTCCAGACCCCGTGTTGGTTTACGAGGAACTCCAGATTTATCTGTCTGCCAAGACAATTTTTAGAATGTAAAGTGTAAAAGGAGCTGTGCTGAGATGGGTCCCTGTGTGATGCATTCAGTCTCTTCCCATGCTTGAGACTTCTCATCTGTTTTCTGCCTACGGCTTCAGAAGGAGAAAAGGGAATGATAAGCCAAGCAAACTACCCTTTGGAAAATTACATACTGAAGGAAAGAAAAGCGCAACAGCCAAAGATAGTTCTTGGTGTTTTACAATTTGTCCTTCTGATAAAAAGTGCTGTTAGAAAATACATTTGACTCCACTGGTAAGATTCAGTCACAGGTGTCAGTGAATGACAAGGACAGTGAATAAAGAAAACATTCTCTGACAAACCTATGAAGATGTGAAGAATTACTTTTCTTTGTACCTCAAAAGAAGTAGATTTTTCATTTAGCATCACTATCACACTACAAGACCATATGGTGGAAATAAGATAAAATCAGCTGATACTTTTTTATAGTGCCTGTCCTGCTTGGAAGTGTTATGCTTATTTGCCTGAATCTGTCACTTCACGTTAATACTAACCATTTTTAATGATGAAGTCATGCATTCATGTCTCGTTTTAGTGCTGAGTACTTCAACAAGCAGCTGCATATTTAAAGTTCAAAATAACTAAATTTCTGTACATGACTAAGTGTTATATGGAAAAGGAAGGTCTAGGTGAATGAAGTGACCTATCCAAGACTGCAGCCAGCTGCACTTGGGATTTCAAAATGTATCAGCCCCTGTTTGTCTTGTGACATACTCACTGTATATCCACAGATCACCAGAAGGAGGAAGAAAAAAGGTCCCCTTTCTGACACATATCCTCTCAAAAGCATGATTTTCTGAATAGCAATGTTTAATAATTATTGAAAGTAGTATATTTTAATGTACTGTGGGGGGTTGATCTTGGCTAGCTGCTAGACTCTCACCCAGCTCTGTTCTCATTCACCCTTCTCAAGAGTATGGGGGAAGAAAGATAGAAAAGCTCTTGGGTTGAGATAAAGACAGGGGGATTGCTTGCCAACTACCATCACAGGTAACACAAACGTGGCTTGAAATTGATTTAATTTATTGCCTATTAAAATGCAGTTGGATGGTTAGAAACAACATAAAAACACCCTGACCTCCTCCCCACCTCTTCTTCCCAGGCTCACTTTCACTCTTTCATTCCCAACCCTACCACCTCCCAGGACAGATGGCACGGGGATATGAGGAACTGAGAGTTGTGGGGCCCCCATCCTCAGTAAACTTTGTATCATATGCATATCATCTCATAAAACTCCTTCCATGTTGTTCAGGATTGTGTACTTCTTCCTCACAGTCATGTGGAATGTTTTATTTCTTAAACACGTATAAGAAAAACAAGTAATATTTAAAAATAAACAGAATATTGACACCAAAATGAAGGTACGCTACAGTGTAGCTCTCTGAAAGCTACTGATGTATACCAGCTTTGGCATATATTGCTCTGCAGACATAATAGAAAAATGCATGAGGAAAGGTCTGACCTTACGGAAGCAAATGGCACTCTTAAGTGGAGCTGAGTTTTCATACATTACTATTCCATGGAAAAATTTTATTGTCAGTGTGGTTTTATCAATGTCATCTGTGTGCATGTATACATATTTATGATTTTCTCAAGTGATTCTTACTTAGACACATACCAGCTCAGCCCTGTGGGTTTTGGTCATTGACCTCAATAGATCAGCTATATTTCTGACATGAAAATTCTTGTTGGAATTGCAAAACAGCTTAGGCTACCAACATGATAGTAACTATTATTCCAGATAATGGTATTCCTAAATTGAAAGTATTGTTGCAAAAAACCTATTGTGTGCTCTCATATTTAGCTCTCAAAACAGCTTGGGTTGATTCTGATACTGGAAATACCCGTTTTAAGTTGCAGAACTGTCAAACGAATGTAAAATTGCAATACTTGCGTAATGTGTGTAATTGGTAGGCCGCTGGTGTGTAGCTCCAGTTTTATTTAGTGTAATCATTTGAACTATGTTTCTCATACTGTGTCATTTAAACTGTTTTCACTGATGATTTATCTTAGCTGAAACGCAGTGTTTTCTGGATAAGCTGTTAACAGCAATGTAAAATACTATGTTTTTTCAAATAAAGGATAGTAATGGAGCCAGCTGAGGCTGCAGGGGAGCTCAGAACCATTGGCATGTTCACCAAAGGTGTAAAATGATACAGTGAAGATGGTTAATACTTTTTTCAGTAAGAATAGCGCCATGACATACTTAACAGACCTGTTGTCACTATCGGAACTGTGTATCAATCCAACAATGCAGTACCTATGAATGCTCTCATCTCTGTGTACATTGACCCAAGGGGTAAAACACCACCAGGATAATTATTTCACACATTCTTCTCACCATATAAACTTATACTGTGGAGTTTTTTTCATCTAAGTAGTGACAATTACTGCTTTGTTTCAGAGGATTGATGTAATTGCAGGACAAGAAAGTAGCATTTTTTTAATCTATTAAAACTGATTGTAGGGTTAGCCCACTGAAAATTTTTATAAAAGTGCTGCCAGTATGTGGTTTCCTATAAAAAAAGAAGAAATAAAAAAATACTAAAACCTTATCAAAGGTATTTTCCAATCCTGCCATGCTTTGCTTCTCTATGACTAAGCATTTGGCATACCTTATAGGATGTTGTATTTGGTACAATTTCACTTCTGATAATTACTACCAACCTCCTTAACCAATGTGAAGAGTGCCTTCCTTCCCCCCTCCCTCTGTTCTTGTGACAAGACTAACCTCAGCTGTGCAGGGGTTGGTAGCATTTGCATGTGGAAATGCACTAATATGGATGTTTTTCTTTGTGTGTGCATCCTTGCAGTGTTGTATACCAGGATGGATTTTATGGTGCAGACATTTATGTAAGTATTCATTGATGTGCATGCTGTCCTTGTACATTACCAGAGTCATTCTTTTTACAAGTTTGCTGCCTAGCTTGACTCTGTATTGTCTATTTGCCATCCCTTGCCTGTCAGAAAGAATTGAGAAGAATATCTCTCACATTGGAAGACCTTTCTGTTCATTACATCTATCATTGTTCAGTGGAGCTGAATTAACTCTTCAATCAAATGCTGAATGAATGCAAAAATATGTGGAAAATGTGTGTGCATGTGTGGAGGGGTGTCTCCCTTCAAAATTGAAGTTCAAAGAAAAAAAAACAAAACCAAAGCAGAAACATTCTTCTGCAAATCCCCAGAAACTCATTTTTAAAAAATCAAGGCAAGCAGAGTATTATTAATACTTGAAGTATGAAAATACTTTATGGAGAGAGATAGATTTCCTAAATCCAGCAGCCCAGAGTATACATAAGTGCCAGGGTGACAGAAGAGCTGAATTACATAGTAAGCTTAAGGTACAGCTATGCATTTTCTGTAATCTGAGTATATTTCCATCTGCTCTTTTAAAATCCACTTATTTCAATTTAAAGGGATAGAGACTGCTTATGATATAAGAAGTGGCTATGTTTGTTAGTAAATGTTTATAGCCCTAGATCCATCATTATCTAGTTCACTTCATTGGTCACCAGTTTCCTTTTAAATAATGCTTAAGTTTTTTACCAGTACTGAATTTTTTACTTTGGGTGTATACAAAGAGGCTACTTTTGTCTTAGTATGCAAGAAGTTGAGACTTAATTTAACTCTTCTAAAATAACTAATTCTTATACATATAAATGGAAAATATTTTAGTAATACTCAGTAATCTTTCACATTTGTATTATTTTGATAAAGCAGTCTGGTCCTAAGTTACAGGTATCTTTATTTCACCATACAGCTTTCTCTACCTACTTGTACTTCTGTTGTACTCTCCTTATTGAGATACAAAGAGGTGGATGAGTTGAAATTGGTATGAATATTAAAAATTCAATAGGTAGTATACAAAACATTCATTGTATTCATTAGCAGCAGTCTTTTAGAACTATTTCCAAGACAACAGATTTTTTAATAAGTCTTATATAAAGAAGAAAAAGAAAAAGAATTTATGGATGAAGTAGGTTTTGGTTTTTTTCTGATGGAGGTAGAAGGAGGCTAATACTTACCTGAAAATTCATTTGTGTACATTAAAACATATATTTAAAATAAACTAGCATGGGTTAAAATTCTCTCCCTATGTACTTATGTACTTACTTAGTCATGCAGTCTGTAACATATTGTTTACAACACACAAGAATCAACCGTTTGCCAAAGGCTTACTCAGGTATAGTATAGTGCTCTGATCTCTCAACACAATCCTGCTGAATTTTTGAGCTATGTAGGAGATATGGTAGAGTGTGGAATTTCTTCAGGTGTGGTTTCCAATTTCCATAGTTCTTCAAACTGTCAAAAGAATGTGACATTCATTTTGCTCAGTTTACCAACCCCAAAATCTGAAAGGCAATAAGTCATCTTTCTCAGGGTTGCTGAATGTGATAGTACAGGTGGTAACCAACTGTTAATGTAACAGTTTGTACTTTTGGAGCCCACTGCTGCTGAAAACCAGGAATATCTCTCTTTGTGATTGACAGTACTATTTTTAGGTGGCCTCACACCCTCTCACAGACTTTAGCATTCTGTTTCCAAATGGAAAGCGCTTTCAATGAAGAAGATACGAAAGAAATTACAAATTTCTAGTGTAGCCTCAGCTTTGTTGTCTGGAATAGTCATGTGAATTAAGAAATAGAATACCTATGCTGGTGCACTGGTTTTCACTCAGTTGCAGCCTTGTATTTCTGATTGCATTTCTTAGTTCTCTTAATGCAGCAGGATGTTTACCTTTACAGCAGTTGACAGAATTAAAACACTCTTCTGGAAACTTTTTGGGTGTGTTTTTGGGGGGGTTTGTTTTGTTGTTTGTTTTTTTTTTGTTTGGTTTGGTTTCTTTTGTGTGTTTTGGGTTGGTTTTTTTTTTATAATGTACAAAGCTTCTTATTTTATAATTATTTTTTCTTCACATCTGCTCTTGCTTGCATATAAAACATTTTGCAGGGAGGGGGAAAGAGAGGGAAAACTGGTATAAATGAAAAGAAACCCTGCAGTTCACAGTGTATTAGTTCTTAGTGTATTTGCAGTGGATTAGTCACTTCTTAAATCCATTTATTATGACATAGTTATACTCGGCTTTTCATTTTAAGTGCAGTGCTGAAGCTTTGTGAAAGAACTATGCTATGTGAAAAAAAGGAGAAAAAATAAACAATGCAGGTTTTAATGGTAGATTCTATAGTAGATAATATAGATTTAATAGTATAGTAGATAATAGTAGATTTAATAGTAGATATAGGGAAAGGAACCTTAAAAATACCATAGAAAGCAAAACAGAAGGAACACAGTATTGAGAAGCCAGACCAAAAATATGCATTAACAAGTATATCAAAGTGTGTTTCATTCTGATATGATTACATTGAGGGCCAACAGTAATATGGACCATGCTGTTGTTTTCATAACTATCAATATAGATTTTGATGGTTGATTTTGTGAGAAGACCAAGAATGATACTGGTTGAGTCAAAAGTGCATGGGGAACCAAGAACAGCAAATAGCCAGAGTTGCTTAATACTAACAAGGGGAATATAAGAGAATAGAACTATAAGTGTAAAGTATAGTCTAAAATGAAGAATCAACAGCCATGATTCTAGATGTAATATATTCTGTATTTCATGTAGTTCTCTATGGAAGGTAATAATGCTTCTGAAATAGCAGAGATATTGAATTCCTTTTTAAATGTGCCTTTGAGTGGGAAAAATAAAGGAGATTATTAGGAACTAAGGAAGACCTTTTAAAATTAAGTATTGATTCACTAAGAGAAAAAGTCATTAAAACAGAATTAAGGTTGCCTGCCAGCAAATATAGGAGTTCCTAGATGAAGATTGACACCTATGAAAATAACAAAATACACTCTACAAAATGGAGCAAAAATAGTAACATACACAGAAATATGCAGTTAGAATAATAGCTCGACACTATTGCTCTGTTTTATCTTAAATCTGATTTTCTGGGGTTTTTACCATTGTCATAAAGAATGTGTTCAGAACATGTCACTCTTCAGTCCACAACTTAAATGTGGAAAGGCAAAGAAATATCAGTAACTTCCAAACTCTCTCATCACCAGCTTCAGAAGTCCCTTAGTTGTACGGTTTAACCATGTACATTACTCAGTCTTACTGTTCACAGCAAGATTTTCTAACCTGTTCTCAGGATGCTGGACCTGTGATACTGCAACAATATAAGATTTTTTTCCTAAGATGCCAATCAAGAACAAGGCATACTTTTGTGATCAGGGTATGGAACGAGGTTATCAGTAGCTACTGCCATTGCCTTTAGCTCAAAGGTAGGATGGTATTGAGGGTGAAGTGCTTACATACTTCCCAAGCAAAAAACAGATGCAATTATCAAAGCAACATTCCTTTGATACTAGGTAGAAGACCACTGATGCAGTCAGAATCCCTGAAGGTGCAGTTCTAATGTGAAAAGCAAGGATATGCAATTAAGACTGAAGTCTTTCTTTTAAGTACCAAAGTGTTTTGTGTTTTGTAAATGAAAGAATGTGCCATTTCTGTCACAGAACAGTGGAGAAATGACTTTTCCAAGGGAAAAAGAGTTCCCAAGTAGCAGTGGGTTGTTCCTCCTAGTGGTCCCTGTGCTGGAACATTTTGTGATGCCTTTTTAAACGTTCTGGGATCTAGTGATGAATGTTTCACCTCTCTAATCTCCATTTGTGACATAAACAGTGCATTCCAAAAAAATGCTAGTCCTGGTGATTGTACTTGTTTGGAATTAATACAGATGGTGTCAGTTTGGATATACTTCCAAGAGCTTCTTTGAGGCAACAGCTACCTCTGGAAGCACAACATAGAATTAACATGAACATTTCATTTAGGTTGGCTTGAGTCAGCACAAAGAGGTGATGGATATTTTATTTTTAATTCTCCCACTCAAAGTTTTGCTGCATGAGCAGAACAAATACTGTTTAAACCTCAGTAGCATATGAGTATAGGAAGAGGAAATGACTACTTCTGTTTTCTGTATTCTGAAGGGTTAGGTATAATTCGTGCCTGTTTTAGACCCATTCCTCTATTTGTAGCTAATAAGGCTGGTATCATTCTCAGTACTAGAGAAGGTTTTGATAAGTTTGCATTCACACAATACTTGGAGATCCTTGATTGAAAGGAAGTATAGGAAGTGAAATTTGAGAAAAAATTATTCTGAGCATTCACATAGAAAGTTGGGGCTGTTCAGCCTGAAGAAGAGAAGGCTGTGTGTAAACCTCATAGCAGCCTTCCAATATCTAAAGGGGGCCTACAAGGATGCTGGGGAGGGACTCTTTGTCAGGGACTGTGGTAATAAGACAAGGGGTAATGGCATCAAGCTTAAACAGGGGAGATTTAGGTTAGATATAAGGAAGAAGTTCTTTACTGTGAAAGCGGCACAGGTTGCCCAAAGAAGTGGTGAAGTCTCTATCCCTGGCAGTGTTCAAGGTGAGGTTGTACAGGGTCTTGAGCAACTTGGTTGAGTGAAAGGTGTTCCTGCCTGTGGCAGGGAGTTGGAACTAGATGACCTTAAAGTCTTTACCAACCCTAACCATTCTATGATTCTATGAAATATGTTAGTAATAGGAAAAACTAATGAGAAAATGGCCATCATATAAAGTCACTTAGTTTATCTGTGGTAAAAACTGACAGTACATCTGAGATCAAGATAAAATAAAAGTTCAGGTATTTTAGGAGGAGGTGCACACATGTATATACATCATTTTGTAATCTACGGATGTGTGTTTGTATAACTCATTTCTGTAGGAGTTATACTTACTCAGATATACAGATATACAGACATTATTTAAAAATTCAGATGCATTTGATTTCTTGTTCATTTCCATTTTATCATACCTGATATAAAATTTCTACTATTTCGTTCTAAAAATTATTAAGATTCTCTGTAACAACTGGCTACTGATCTTCGATGGATCCCATTGCTCTTTTTCAATTTGCCTGAACCACAGAGAGTTATGAAACATCAGAAGGAAAATTGTAATGTGTGGCTCTGGAGAATTTGTCTGAATTCCTTCCTTACATTCCTTCTTTCCTTACTCATTCAAATCATTTCATTTCTGTTTCTTTATAGAGCAGTATTGCAAGAGCCTGTGTATGGCAATAAGTTACCACAGGTATGAGACGCAGGCTGATGGAAAAAACTCATTACACTGAATTTAGACTCTTGTAAAGTCATACTAATACTCAAATAATTATGAGAAAGTGGATTCTGTGTGTATAAGTGATAAGAATAGACAGTTGCATTTTATTTTCCAGACTCTTATCACAAAATCACAGATATTCTTCATATCCTGTGAAATACACAGTTACTGTTTTGAGTGTCTTGTCTAGAATTTTATGCTAGTGAGACAAATCTCTGTGTTTGGACTGTGAGTGTACTGACTCTATACTTAACTTTTTAAGACAACTTAAACTGCTAACATTGTGTTATCGTTGTTTTGGAAGTAGTAAATATGGGAGCACAGATAAAGCAGCAGACTCTTTTGCATTATTTTAGCTGAATTTGTTATTTCAGCTGAATCTTCAATTTAAAGCATAACAGGTACTTTCAGTTTGAATGTACGGAGTGAGGGGGGGAAAAAGCATTCCTAAAGTATTTATAAAGCATAGGAACTGAAAATTATTATTAGTATGTAAATATTATTTTTGTTCTAGATATTTTATTTTGTAATATAGTCTAAGGCAAATATTCATTTAAATATTTATACTTGAGTACTACGATAAATATTTATTGTAGTACTCAAGAGGTGTACATGTAGTGAATATCACTTGTGTGTTTTTTCATCTAAGATACCAGCCAAGTTCAAAATCAGAAAATAAAGTAGAACTCATCACAGAAGTTTAGAGTTTAGCGGTTTGAATCAGTTTCCCATCCTGATCCCCAATTTAAAACATTTTGTTGCTGCAGCGATAGTAACTAAAGCAAGACAATAGCAAAACTTAGTACTGCAGAAGACAAACCATATAAAAATAATATACTCAAGAATGTTTTCTAACAGAATAGCTTGTGTTAAAAACATGAAGCCATGACATGGGCTGGTAGGGATTTATGATTCTCCTGGTAACCAGATGCATCCTGGATTTTAGTTCTCCAAAGAATTCAGGCAAATTCAATAACTTTGATCTCTTTTTATTTGTATTGCTTTAGACTCAGTCTTTCCAGGGCTCTCACACATGTCATATTAATTGTTGAGTTGAGCTTCATTGTTCAGCAGCAGTTCTTTGATGAAACCAAACCATAATGTAAACATAAGAGGAATCTAACTCTTATATTTAGAGAATAAGAAAGGGTCTGTCTTCATAGACTGACCAATTTAGTTAAATAGATAGTTTAACTATGCAATTAGTTAAAGGCAAGAGAAACAGTTCTCACAGAGCCTTCCACCTGCAGATTCAAGAACGGCCAGTATGTGAACAGTGGGTCTCATTTTTGTCTGATTAATAACACCAAAACTTCTCATGGAGGGCCATTCTCACTTCTGTACTGCAGTGTCATTATGTGTGTGACTGGATTGAAATGAAGTGGCTCTCACATTTAAATCAGGTGGTTTAGAACTGGACTACTGGACAAGTGAAGGAGTCATACATGTTGCAAACAGAATCATGTCATACTGCAGGATGACTTGCACTCTGCCACATGTTTTCAGGACTGGATAATGAAAACAATTTTTATATCTTCTCTATACATTCAGTATTTGTACCTCCTCATACCAGCACTCAGGGGAAAAGGGAAAGGAAAAAGGAAATGAAATGATAGGATGCTATATTTAGCACTCAAAAACTAGGAGGGGAGAGTGGATAAATTTGTATAATCTTTTTCCTTGTTCCTTGTAGCAGAAGCCAGACTAAATGTGCAGCTTACATTATCATCTTTCAGCCTTACTGGTTGGTGGCTCAGTTTGCACTTGGTGACATTATTTGACATCTGATTGCCTGTATGCTCATACCTGCAAGCAATATGTGCCTATTATACATTTTTGACAGTAATAGCCTTCTATTGGTTTATAAAAATCAACTGATCTAGGATGAGAAAGTATTTAATCTCAATGCTTCCGTGCTTGCACAGAGAAGCAGCCTGCTGCAAAAGAGAGGGCATATATGTTATTATATGGCATTATGAAAGCACCTGCTTTATTCCAGTGCTTGTGTGACAAAATTGCTGCTGGCAGGGAGCTGACCAAGAGTGTGGAGGTAAATGTGCTATCCTCTGTGTTAGCACTTAAAAAACCTAGAAAGAATGTTCCTCAAGTAAGTTGAAAATTCGAAGCCTGGGGTTTCTGATGTGCTGTCAGTACATGTAAAACATATGTTTACTCTTAGGGTGATGTGATGCTATCATCTGAATGATTGATTTCCAAAACCGACCTGCTTCCAATCTTCAAACCAGCAAAGGTTTATACGTGTTTGGGATGAAAGCAATTCTGCCAAGCAAAGTAGTAGAAGGGGAAATAGCTGGTAAAAGTAGTTGAAATCACTTTTCTGAAAGGTGTGAATTCTGATTTGTAAAATCAAAATAGGAACCCCACAAAAGTTCCTGCAGTAAAAATGTACTACTGGTACAGTAGAGATTGACACATTGTAGCCTATTCTTCATGCTGCAGCAAAATACCATGTGTGAATGCAGCCTTCCAAAAAGAGGGAGAAAGAGAAAGGGAGATAGTGAGAGGGAAAAATCAATCCGTTAAAGTGAACACTTCACCAAAAGAGTGAATTTTATTCAAAGCTGAGTGATCTGATCCTTTCTTATTCAGCTCTTTGTTAAGGTGGGGGAAGGTGGGAGAAGAAATACAGAAGTCCCCTGTCCCAGAGGATGGTGGGGTGGTGAATTCTAATTGGGACATAAATTGTGTTTGTGTTATCTGTGGAGACTGGCCTGTGTTTGTTAATTGGCATGCTGAGATCATTTTGAAATGGTTGATATAACACCGTAGTCCATTGAACAGGAAGCTCTGCTGTTTTCACAGTTTGATAATCAATGCATCACTGCACACAATTCCTTTCAAATGTGTGTTTGTTTGTCCTGTTTGCTTAATTGAACAGCTGGAATTACTGTTACATACAACTGAATGTTAATTCTTGGACGAAGAGGATTTTGCTGCTTCATTATAATTTTATGTAGAAATTGGAAACCAATGAAACATTAAGTGTTAATTGAGTGCACAGTTTCGTAGGTTTAATCAACCAGGCATGATAAATAATATTTTGTACAAAAAACAATTGATTATTGGCTGAGGATTTCTTTTTTTAAGTTCAGTACTGCTTTAGTAATATACAGTACATGTCATTCAGTTGCCACTTGCAAACTTGTGGAAGAATACCATATTGTCTTGTAAAAAAGCTTATGTTGATGCATACTGTTCGTTACTTTCTCCTGATCTCTGGGACAAGTCTTAAAAATTACAAGTTCGTAATGATAAATTTTGCTTAATGATTCACTGAAATATTTCCTGTGTATTTCACTCCTTAACAGAGCTTACAGCATGAGAGTACTCTTTCAGTTGTTGCTGAATTTTGCACAATGTTATTAAGGGTGCCTTAGCAATCCAGTTAGAGCCTGAGTTTGTGTTTCAGGGTGGTTATGCTGCCTACCGGTATGCCCAGCCTGCCACTGCCACTGCAGCTGCCTACAGTGACAGGTAAGTCCTCATTTACTGCTAATAAATATTTGACCAGTGGAAGTTGAAGATGATTCTATGAATTTGCCTTGTTGAAGTCTCATAACTGTCTTGTTGCTCTGCAGATAATTGTGATATCTAAAGCAGGCTGTTTTATTATAATCCATGAATAGCCATAAATTGAGAGATTTTAGGCCTTAATTGAAAATCAGGCATGAAATGTGCACATTCCTAAGCTGTAGATCATCCAGTTAATATCTGTGACCCTTGTACAGTGTAGATAAATATATGTACAGCTTCATGATGGTCTGCTACTAAAGATCATTATTTGTCTTAGGAGTATTATTTCAGTTGATTTAGAACCTGAACCTATTGAGTGCCCTCAGTTCTCATTGACATTGTTTTAGTCAGTGGAAATTGAGAATGAACTGTGTCTAAGCTTGAACTCTCCAAGGCCCGAGACTTTTTTCCATTTTCTTTCTGTCCAGGAATTTGATTTTTTTAAAATACTGATAAAAACTAAGTTATTCTTCATTTGCTCTGTATTTTTATCCTCAAAATGTAAACCACATTTGGTGGAATTAATAATAAAATATTATTAAAATCTGCATAAGAGAAACATGTAAAGATTTAACTTCTAAAAACTAAAAATGATGCCAGATAAATTAACTTGTCTTCTTGCAAGACAAAAATTGACACCCCCTTTGAAGTCAATGTCTAAATTGCTGTTGACTTCAGTAGGAATAGGATTTTGTCAAATTGCATAAAATTAAGTCTTTGCAATGTGTGGACATGATTTTATAATGAAAAGAAAGAATATCATATGTTTTCTTCATAAAGTGTACCCTAACAAAATCTATGCTATCCTTAACACTTTTCAAGTACTTGAATAGGGTACAATTGTAAAGGGAGGATGTGTATTGTGAGGGACAGACAGTTGCATATATTTTGCTTCACATTAGCAGCAGGAAGTAAGGTCACACTTCTCAGTTCCTGATATGAGAAAATTTCCCTTGAAATCATGGAGATAATTTTAAGTCTTGAATGTGTATTGAAAAATTTCTTTAGATGCTAAATTAGACATTTTTTAAAATGTTTCTTAAAGAAATCAACAGATTAAGATATTTCATTAAACTGTTTGTTAGATTGAAGTGCTGTTCATGGATTCTGTATTTTTAGAACAAAGTACCATGGTATGAATGTTACAATGCTGTGCATGCGTATTTGCCTTTCAAATGCTTATCTTATTATGAAGATATATTTTTTAAAGTTATATGAATAAAATAATTTGCATGTATGGCTGAGGCATGCTGTGTCTGACAGGTAAGCAAGTTACTTTCTATTAATTTTGGATCAGTAATACCAACTAGATATGTGCTGTATGCACTGTGTTCACAATGTACTGTTTCTACTTAGGGTAACCTACACAGGTGAAGTGCTACTCAATAGTTTCATTTCATTTCCACAAAGGTGTGTTAGCATGTCGCAGCTCTATTATTTTTCTGTGAGCTTTTAACGCAAAGCAGTTCCTGCTTCTAAAAGGTTACTAAACTTAAAGGACAAAATTATAAATTACCTCCTGTGGTTAGTCATTTTTTGCCAGATAGCATTCAGGTGTCCCTGGATCATTTTGTAGGATGTTTATTCCTATGAATAAATGAATTTCTGAAAACCTGTACATTACATAGAGTAACTGAACAATATCAAGATAATCTTAAATGCTTTAATTATGAATTAATGTACTTTCTTATAAAACAAATCAAACGCTGTAAGCTAAAACATTAGTTGATCACATGTTCTCCTATGGGTGGAGAGTCAACACTACCAAGAGTTATGCTGAGAAAAAAAGTAAAGGATTTGTTTAAGAAGATAGTGCTCTTAAATGCTGTAAAGGAAGCTTGAGATGGCATCAGTAGTAATGCAGTTTTACAACCCTTAATTACTTTTTGAAAAAATGTCTAATTTTCAGATACACTCTGTGTATAATTAGAATTGTAATAACATGTCTTTGCTCGTATAAATATCTTAAATGAATTTTATATCTTTTGGACTTATTTTTTTTTAATTTAGCTTCTCTTTTTAAATGTGGTTAACCTTCATCTTTGATCTGCTTCCCCCAAATGAATATGGTTTCTTGTCTTAATTACAAATACTGTAACTGAACTTCTTCATGGGAAAATTCTAAAACTAGCGTAGAGAACAAAATAAAGAGCAATCTGCTCAAACATTTCTTTGCATACGGGAAACTATGTGCAAACGTGGATACCTCTGATTACCCACAGACAGTTTGCTTAATTTGATGAGCTTTCCATTTTTTAATGAATTTAATTCAGCAACTTTCGTCAATTACTAATATTGAAAGTACTGAAATATAGTTCAGTAACACTGCTTGTTTCTTTTCTTCTCAATTTAATAATCATCTGCTGTCCTCTGGCAATATTGAACATTCCATATCTCCCTATACACTACTCTTAGTTAGTCTTTATTTGAGCTTGTTTTAATTTAATTACACACGAAATACATTTGCTGTTTATGTGTAAACAATGCCCAGAAAAATGAACTGAGGACCAGTGAGTGTGTACCATTGAAGCAGTGACATATCATGGAAATACTACTTCATATTAATTAAAAAAAATCTAAAAGCTTTATTTTTTTATCACAGCTTGTATAGATAATGAATGTAAATGTTCCATATTTGACATGCTTTTTAAGCCAGGAGATGGAAAGAGGAAATCTTTAGATTGGAGACATGTTTTGGTAAATTAAAAATAAAGGTTAACAGAAAGATTTGGTATTCTAGAATCAATACACCAAGTCAATGGATTATGATCATTGGAAGAGAGCTTTATTGCAAAGAAATGCAATGGTATCCTTCTTTGTCACAGCTGGAAATACTGCTGGAATTAGGCAAAGAACAAATGTATAGGGGAGAATCAGGTGGCAAGGAAATCTCATGAAACAAATCAATGCAAATCCCTACATATTTGTTAAGACAAATCATGTACTCCTAAAACCAATTTCACAGTGAAGGTAGACCTTACAGATTTCTCCAGTCATTTCTTAAGATTGTAAAACAAAAACAGCAAAACAAACAAACAGGTACATTTTGTTCTGTTTATGAAGCAATATAATAACTGATTACAACTTCAGACAAATTTAGAAGTGGACTTTATACCGTGTGATCTATCATCATACTGAATTGAATTTAAAGATTAAAAGTTCTTTGCAGAAGAGAAACAAACAATCATGTTTAACTTTCCAATATTTAAAATATTTCCAATAAATTTTCCAATTCGTAAAACTAATAAAAGAGGACCTTCTAGTTTATATATGTACTTCACCATTCTGGAGCTTTGCCTGCCAAACTCCTTAAACAGAGTGTTCGGAAAAAATTAATCAGATGTCAGTAAAATGTTTGTGCAGCTTTTATTCAGCTTTCATGGAATATTTTTAAAAATAAAAATAAAATAGTTGTTAGATTTCTGTCCAAGTCTGAAGTTAGAGAATCTAGCCAACTCATCAAGTTTTGTATTTATGAGGTAGAACAAGTCAAAGCATGGCAGTGGGGCGTATTGTCATTTTGTCATTGCATGTTCACTTGATGTTGCTAGTATGTCTGTAATGCTGTATTGGATTTGACAGATCCATCACATAGCTCAGTGAATGGCTTGCTTGAACTAAGCCTATGGGCAGACTTATTCACATTGGTTGGCTATTGGTTTTGTGTTTTATGATTTGATTATTGCATCTTCGATGGGAGTAAGAAAAGTGTTCCTTTCTTGCATATTAACTTTGTCAGCAATATTTATGAAAGTGTATATGGTAGTATAATAAAACCAAACCCCAATAACAGTAAACTAGCCTTGTCTGAAAGGCAGTCATTTCATTTGTACTGCTTGCTAACCCTGTTACACTGAATAACGGGTTATGTGTGTTTATATATGTGTAATTCTGTATTCATATATATACACACATTCCCCATCCATCACCCACCTACAAACACTTACCCCCTCACACAGAGGTATTTTGCTCTAACTGTAATTCCTTTTTCCTAATAAAGAGTCAGATTAAGTCTCACTAACAACAATGGGAAGACTCCCACTGAATTCTTTTTTGTCTGGATTACATCTCTCATCACTGGAAGCTGATCTCTTTTTTTTTTCACAGATCTTTTTTAAACACAAATAAGGCATATTCAAAAATATTTTGCACATAACAGTTTGGTTTGGGTTTGTTGTTTTTTTTTTACTATCAGTTTGTGTTACATGTTCTGTGGTCATCTACAGGATTTTATATTAAATTAGAGACAGGAGATTTTGTCATATGGCAGTTGTGTACCTTCCAGATCTGAAATCTTTCTCCTGATAAAATCCCAATATTCTAATAGTTTACATTTTTAACATGCCTATGTAGGGTATTCACTTTTATCAAGGTACTAGTGTCTACAGAGATATAATCTAATGTATTTTCCACTTCTTTTGGGGCAAGTAATTCAGAATAATACTTGATATTTGTGGTCAGAGTATCCAAAAATAGAATATTACAGATTTTATTTAATTAGAAACATGCGTATTAAGAATGAAAAAATAGAATGAAGTCTAAAAATACACAAAACATAAAATGTGAACGTAAATGGAAGTGATTTTTTGTATACTGTAGACTTTAAGATCTATTTTACAAATAAACAATGAAAACCACTATAGTTTTATTCAAAATGTTTTCTCTTACAGAGGACCTTACTAGTGACTATGCTAAAAATTCAGGTTACAAGACCATATAAATAGAAGAGCATCTTCAGTCAGAATTTAATATTCCATTAAATAATTTTATAGAAGGATAAATATTTTTAAATGTAGTACTTCGTGATCATACTTTGTAAGATTTAAGGAAAAGGCCTTCTATACAGTTTTAATTTCTAAAGTAATCAGGTTGGAAAGGAAAAAGAATAGAATACAGTGATAACTTTAGTCTTTCTTCAGACCTTCAAACCTTCTGAATTTTAATGTATAAGTTGAATCTTGAGAAATGGACAAGTTTGGGGGACAAGATGGGGGATAAGCAAGAATCATGCAGCCCATATCTAGGCTACTCAAATTTTGAGAATGAATTGATCAGTTAGCATCTTGACCAGGTGCAAAGGTTGTGTTTACCTTTTGTAACAGCAATAACATAGTATATATATAACACTTTTCTTCTTCAAGCACTTAGGTTTGATGTGATGATGTTTGCTTGGTCTGTTTTTTTATGGATCACCTGTATGGTAGCTAAAGCTTTCTTATTCCCTGGTACTTCAAATAAAAAAGAAATAATTCACTTTGCTGTTACAGAGAGGTAATGGATTCAGGCATCTGCCTATTAGGCTTATATGTTTTTATGTCTGTATCTGACCTGTGGCAAGCTAGTGGATCACTGTCATCATGTTAATATTTCATAATCCATATTCATCTCTGGGGATGACTGGAGTATATAACTCATGTTATAGCCATAACAGTACCTTTTAGTGAAGGAATTAAAAAGCAGCTGATTAAGTATAAAGAGAATGTAGTAGAAGAAACATAATCAGAAAGTTTAAAATTCTATAAATGAGTTTCATGTAGAGTAATTTGATAGGAACTTCCTGAAATAAAAATGTATTGCATAGAGCACTTTCTAATGATTGAAACACTGTTCATTCTAAAGTACTGGATAGAGAATGTTTTTTTGGGAGACACAGTGAATCATATTAATGTAGGAAAACATGGCAAACAATTACATTTCATAAAAATATAGTATCCTACCAAGTCCATTTATATACTTTTATATACTTTGATATTTTAATATATTCCTCTAATATTTGGTAGAATTAATGTTTTCTGATACTTTGAAGGCTTCATTCACCTGTATGAATATCACTAATATTCAGGTAACTATTAAAACTACTCTACTAGTCCAAAACTGAGGTAGTACAGTACTTAAAAAGCATAGGAGTTCCTGGCCCAGAGTGATGGTAAACACCAGTTATGAAGCGTTTACCATGTCAGAGCTTGTATTCTTCATATTCTGCTTCTACTTCTCTTTACTGTAATTTGTATTCTTCACTGTAGCATCAGGGGATAAGAATCCCCACAGACAAGGAAGGGCTTGACTATTCCTATAAAATCTGTTTTGACATCTATGCTGGAAAGAAGAGGGGGTGGGGGGATTGAAAGAGAGAAGGTAGAGGAACACTGAAGCCTAGATTTCTATACCTGGCTTCCTAAAGTGCTCCAAAAGATGTTGATTGCTTTTGCTGCCAGCTTCTTCTTGAACATAGTAGGAGCTGCAAAATGCTTATCATAAAAAATATATATCAGTGCACCTATTCTGACATTTCCATATCTACTTCAGTATCCTTGCTTTGTATTGTTTAATACATCTACCCTAGATAAGTTCTAACTTGGGAGTTTCTTTAAAGATTCATAGTGAATAGCTGTGATTATATTCTTTTGATTCATTTTTTAGTCATGCTTTTTCTCTAAAAAGAGGACTTAAAAGGATTGGTTAACATTTTTTAGTTAAGAATGATCTCATTAATAGCTCATACAGGCTTCTTCACTCTTAGAGAGTATTCAAAGAAAGGGTGACTTTTAAATTTTTACGTGTGTTATGTTCAGCAGACTGGATAAATATGGAGTTAGGAAGTTACTAAAACATTGATTCCTAATCCAACAGACCAAAACTGTTGCAGTCTGTTGGGTCAATGCCTGTAACATGATAGACCATAACAGTTCCTTTGGACATGTCAGCCCCTAATTATACACTTTTTAGTTTTCAGATCATTGACTTGATAGACCACAAAGAGACAGATTAGAAAGTGCTGTAAGTATTGTCAACCTGAGTGTTTTAAAGCAAGGAGGAAGTAAGAGCATTGTGAAAGAGTCAGAGAGAAGATGGAATGAAATGTTATTAATACAGAATTAAGTGAATATAGTCTGCATGGATTAGCCATGTAATTTGCAGTGTGTTTTAGACAAGGAGAAGTATTAGAAAAAACTTGAAATAACTACATATTTTCAGAAATAACTACATACATTCAGAAAGAGGCAGTTTCACTTTTGCATGTTTTTACTGTAGTGTTTCCCACCTCAAAGGAGTGTAAAGCATTTGATTAGTTATTTAAATGGATACATTGTTTTTTTTTCACATACTTTTGGGCTTGTCAGGTTTCTAATACTCTAGGAAGTTTGCAAGAATACTGTACAGCACTAGTGGGAGAGGAAGTTTACCCATGTAACCTGAAGAACAGCTTTTTTTGTGAAGATACTGTAGAATGTTTCATACATATGCAGAAAAAAAAGTCTGTCTTTGAACCAGGTGTGTACCAGACTCTAAACTTCATTCTGTGCTTCTTTGATGAATTCTTAATAATCCTGACACGTTTTTCATATATATGGTATTTTAATTAGAAGATGAGAAAATCATGTTGCCAAGTAATATGTAGTCATTCAAGCCTTAAAATAATTTAAAGAATTGTTGTTATTCATAATTGCTAAAGGAATTTATAATTATACCTCTGTATATTAGGAGATTTTATTGTGGATAAAGTGGTGGTTACTAGTAAACCATAATAATAATTATTAAATCAGAAACAAATATAAAGTATATTTTGACAAGATGTTGTTTTCAAGATGACATTATATGTAAAGAATAAATCCCTCAACAAAATTAATATATATTATGTATTTTACTGCATAAAATCTTGATTCTTTACACAAAGCTGACTTCAAAATTTTGTACTCTTTGCCCTGAAGAGAGTGAAAATATGTCCAAAATATAGTAAACAAGATTTTCAAATATAAATGAGGAAACTTCAAAAATAGTGTTAATTAAGCAGTCCTGGATCATACTGACAACAGTTTACACTGCTGACACAGAGCACTTCTGAAGTAAAGTACTGGATTATTTCTTCAAGGATTGACTTTAAGTGTGTAGACTGTTAATCAGAGTGAAAGGCAAATAGTCTTAGAGCAGTTACACCACCGAGATCGGTCTGAATTCTACTACTGATTTATGTGGTGTTCAGAATTTCACTTATTAGTTTAGGTTTCACTTTAAAATGTTAAGATCTACTTCATAATCACCTGTATTCCTCTTGCATATAAATATGCATATCTATACTATGTATACTGTATTATTAATAATTTGTATATGTAATCCTTCATACTTAGAAAAATTCCATTGATACAGCAGGCAGTAGGAATTAGAAAGCAGCATATTTGTATAGCTCTGATTTAAAAAATAAGTAACCACACCTTGTAATTTCCCTAATATGCTCTACAGCATTAGTATTAGGCTGTGCTAAATCGGTCTGTCTCTTGTAGCATTTGAATGGGTTTTTAGGTAGTTCAGTAAAAGGGCTATATAAGATGCCTGCCCATCATAAGAGCACAAATTATGAGAAAGCATTTTCTCTTGACCATTTTTCTCTTTAGTTTTGTTTTGTTGGTTGTTCTGGTTTGTTTTCCTTTTTTTTTTCTTCTCTGCATAAATGGAATAATTCAGGCACATCACTGGTCTTAGGAGTGCACATTTCCATTACTGTCCAGAAGAGTCAGGGATTTTTTGCCATTTTCCTTTATTTTTTTTTTATTTTCTTTTTTTTTAATTTTCCTGAAGGTGTGCTTTTCACGATTGCAGAAGTATTTCATGGTATTAAAGTTATTCCTGTTCAGGAAGAGGTGTAACTAGTGACAGGATAAAATTTAATGAGATTTCTAAACTTTGCTGCCTCCTGCTGTCTCTGGCAGTCTGAATTACATTAGAGACATGTTGTCATTGGCTAAATCATGCTGAATTGTCCTGTACTGAGCACAAAGACGACACAAAAAGCAGTGCAGAGGTGACTCACCTGTCAGTTAAGGGCTTGGTCAGGCTGTCTGGAAACAGGGATCTCATGCCATTTGAGACACCCTAGGGCATGTGGGACACCCGTGCAGGCAGAGGTGATGCAGGACCTTCTAGAGTGCCAGCTGAGCACAGGCAGGTGGATAAGCTGCCTCCACTCAGGCAGTGAAGATGAGCTTTAGTGTTTTCTGTGAGGTAATATTTACAGAAGTAGTAGCATTAATTTCTTTCTGTGCATACACTTCAGACATGCCTCAAGATTTCAGAAAGAGCATTTAATAAAATGGACAGGAATGATGGAGATGGGAGATGTGTTATCTTCTGACAATGAAAGCAGAATACCTAAGTGAAAGCAGAATACCTGTGTCTTCCTCTTTGTCTTGGCGTTGTTACTAGCTAGATTGAGCAGGCAATTCTGGAGAAAAAAAAAAAAAAAAAGAAGAATCTCTGACATGGGAGAAATCAGTCTGAAAGTAAAACATACTTTCCTAATGCACATCAGGTCAAACAAGTTCCTCTCGGTGTTGTTGAAGCTTGATACCACATGAATTACTTTCTACTTATATTTTTATTCTTCATTCAATATATCTTACAGGTATGGCTGTAAAGTTTAGTTGTCTTGGTGTTGTGATTCAAATGCAGTGAGTATGATACTGAACTTTGATCTTACAGTAATGGGAATATAAAGCATGATAATAGCAAAACCAAGGTTACAGTTGTTATATTAAAAAGTTTTAATTCTTCAATAGCCTTAATATTTAAATTTAGGACACCAGGAGGAGGGAGTTGGGGAGGACTTAATAAACTCTGAAACTTTGTCCATACTTGAATATTACAAAAACTATTCAGGCAATCAGCCATCAGCTATGTTATAATTCATAGTGACAAAGCTCTCAATGTTAGAATCCTAATGAGAGCAACAAAGCCTTAAAGTTTAGAGCATGAAGGAAAAATAAAGTGGTTTTAATGATATAATGGGTGCTGTATAGTTAGCACCCAGATCCTTGGAGAACAGAATTTGAAATAGCTCCAGTGAAGTCAGTGCTTTCACTTAATTCAATTTTACCAGCTGAAGTTCTGATCCATGAATTCTGAGCACTGACTGTATTTGTAAATCCCATGATAGTCTTATCAGAAGTAGTCAACTGATTACCTATAGTTCAAATCTTTCCATTGTAACTTCTGTTTAGAGTTGTGTTTGCATTCATCTTAATTTCCTGTGTTCTGGGGCTCTGCACTGTTTTCAGCAGTTACTGTATTTGAGAGGGGCTGTACCCCTGTGTTAAGCAAAATTATTTCTGTCTAGTTTTGTGAAGTTAGTAAGCAAAGTCGAAGAATTCTGGTATATGAAACATAATCACAGTATGTTAGTGGATTATAATTTCTTCTGTTTCAAATTTCCTAGAGTTAGTGTGATTATTTTTAGGGAGGTCCTGATTTCTTAAAATCCCACTTAACGTCTATCATGGCTTCTATATTATGGAAGCTATGTGTTGCCAAGAAGAGGGACTAAAAACTGGGAGAGCTGGGTGAGATTATGTGAGTGTTTTCGTTTTAATCATGTGCTGTGTAAAATATAGTGTTGAAAAGGCCAGCTGTCACCCAGTCTCTTAGGCAGAAGGTAGGACACAGAGAAAGAACAGTCAGTAATTTATCCCACATGCCCTATAAACATAGGTTCTGTGGGTTTTTACACCCACAATGACCTAAGTGTATAAACTTCCCAGACAGATCTGTGAGTACTTCTGTACATCCGAAGAACAGTGTGCCAGTGACTGTGGAAGGGAAAATGTGGTAGTTGATGGGTTTTTTAGGAATACGTAGCAGCACAAAGACGAGCACATGTTTTCCCACGGCAGCGTGACTTTATGGAAACTTTTGGGGGTCGCACTCAGGGTAACACTCTATCCTGAAATTAGGTTGGAGTTGTGTTTCATGATGGTCAGATCCTTCAAGTCATAAAAAAGAGCGTCTGAGACCCATTTGTTGAATCTCGTCCTGTCTTCCAGATTCTGAATTTTCCAACTAATGGTAAAGTAGCTAAGCCACAGTGATCCAGGCAGGATCACTGGTTAGGTCTGTACTGTGCACTCAATCTCTCTTATGTTTTATGCTCTTTCTGAGCTCCTCTTTAAGTTGCCACTGACCTTTAAAATAAAGTCTATTTAGATGTAGAAAATGTGACAGATGCTGTATATATTTATGTGGAGTTATCAGAGTTTCAGTATTTAAGAAAACTTTCACTCTGTATTCTCAATGAGGAAAACCTACCAAATTTCCACTTGTGAAGGAGCCTAAAGTTCAGTATTGTATCAAAGATGGTACAAGCCAAAACTTCTCTCTGTTCTGGGATCTATTTGACATTACAGTAGCTGAGATCATTACTGTTAGTGTTTATGAGGATGGGAAATGCTAAGGGAATTTTGGAAAAGTTTGAAGGAAATTCATAAATGTTCATTAAACAGAAATACTGTTAATACTCTTAATTTTTCCTGACAGAGCATGCAAAATACATGTATACCTAAAGTGAATCAACCTCATTGGAATATCAAATATCTCAAACTGGAAACTAATCTCTCAGAAGCAGGCTAAAAGCCATTCAAAACGAGAGTCAAAACTATTTAAACATGCTTACTGAAAATACACCTGTAAAAATAAAAGCTAAAAATACTCCATAGTAATTACAAATTGTTGACATATTTCTGCTAAATTTCATATATGTAACCTTATGAAAGCTTAAATTCAGCGTTGATGTGCATGTAGCTTCTGTATCAGGTCAGCATGTTTTAGAAGGAATGTATAGAAGTTTCTTTTCTACAACTTCAGCACAGTTAAGGTGACTTGAGAGAAGCAAGACTGTAATGACAACTCTTGAAAAATAGGAGATGCAACATCTTGGTAAGGGAAAGTACTGACAAATATATTTATGAAATATCTTAGGCCTCTTAATTAACTTGTGGTAGTATAAACATGCTGAAGAAATTAGGCTATGGTATTTAAAAATATATTAAAAAAATAAAATTGGACAGTCCAGAAAGCCTAATTTCCATAAGCACATAACCTTTACTGAAGTCATTTGTAATTAGTAATATTTTCCACTAAATAGTTTGTATAATGAAAAGGCTTAGTCAAGCTTCACTTAAATTCCTGTTCTTAACTTGCTTCACTATTTTGGTTTAATACTTTATAATCTAAGTCTTTCAGTTCAGTGGTGTGCTTTAATTTGGAACAGGGTACTTTGAGTCAGGTAATAAAGTTGAACCTAGAATGTTATGCTCTTTGAGGTTTGATGCTGAGTATGGTTTTGATTCTGGCAACTGGACTTCTCTTGGCCTCCTCATGCCATCACAAAAACTTTCAAACATGGTTTTATAGTGCAAGCCTTGTCCCTGCCTAAATGTAAATTGCAGGTTTCATAGTGACTGAAAGTCATTCCTTGGGGTACAAACCCTAATGTTGCCGATCAAGGATGTTGTAATGAAAGGTCTCCTGTAATAAGTGCAGTACAGAGAGATACGTGTAGAAAATCATGTTTGGTTTTTGTTTCCAAGCTACCCTGTGAAAAAGATGCCAAGATGGAAATGCTGACAGAGGGTGGCAAAAGACTCCTCTCCTAGAGGTGTTCTCCATTCTTCCACAAATTGCATCTTTCTAGAACAGCTTAGCAAGATGCCAAAATTCACATGTGGAGTTTCTTCACAGAATTAGTTCTGTATATTAAAGAGCCATAATGAAAATAAGGCTTGGACTCTAGTGATTAAAGATTAAAAACTTAAAGAATTTTATGTTATAGTATGGCCTGGTTTTACCATACTAAGAGCATCAAGGAGAGAAAAAGCAAGCACCTAATGTATTGGATATGCAAAAGAGCTGATAGGCTTATGTCAGATCTGAGGCCTTCAAGGAATATATTCGTTATGAGTCTGCCAAAGGGTCTGTGGGGAACAGAGTGAAGGAAATTAAAATGTATTTGAACTTTTTGAAAACTGGGGTAATATAGGTATATTATATTAGGTATTATATAGGTATATATATCAAATAACTACCCAAAATAAGAAAGAGCATCTAAATCGCTTAATACTACTCTTGTTATCCTCCCCTTTCTTTCTGTATGAATTCAGGAAATACATCAGATGTTTAAAAATGTGAGCTTTTTTCCCAACATTAAAAATATCTTTATTACTGTAAAAATCTATAGTAATTTTCAATTTACTAGAAGAAATAAAAATTTGATATATAGTCTTGAAAGAAGTAATAGTATGCAGAAATGTTTGCCCTCGGGAAATAGCTGCTCAGACGGAACATAGCCATTTTGAATCCCAGAAGTACATTTTCATGACCCACAGTGTCTGGGTTTCCATCAGAGATCTCAGGCTGCCAAAGGGTGGCAAGCCAGTGCTGGCAAGTTGAATACATGCAACTGTACATTCAGATCAATGTATTTTGTCATGTTACTCTTGCACTTTGTTTTTTTATTGTTTATCTTCCTTGCAACCAGTACAAACTTTTAAAATTTTATTTAAAGAAGAATATCTGCATTTTAAATGCGTGCTCTTTTACACTGAAAGTATAAAACAATGCAGTAAAAATTTTGTTATATACTTTCACTGTTAATATACAAATTAAATTATGGAAGCAATTCTGTGTCTTATTAATTGAGCAGGACTTACTGTATAATAAAGTTGGGTCCACTTACATTTCTTGTATCTTTTTGTATAAATAAAAAGCGTAGCAGTGATGAGGAACATGAAAATTCATTATGCATTTTAGGTTGTTTTGAGCATCTCTCACTTGTGAGGTTTTTAAGCCTTGTATGCTGAATACAGTTAGTGCATAAAATTGGTCTTTAAACGGAACAACCTTAAATTTGCAAAGACTGAGTTAGGTTAGCTGCCCTTTTCCAGGTCTGCTTTTCATGTACTTCAAGATAGAGATAATATGCATCAGCTTAACTCAGGAGGACTCCTTTTGCAAACTATGGGGTTGTTCACTCTAAGGAATAATACTTGATTTGGACATCAGATGTGATATATGTATATAGTGACACCTCTGATAATCAGTTCTCCTCCAAGGACTATGTATAACATTTAACTAAATAAAAACCTGCCACTATAAAACATTAAAGCCATCAAAGTACTAAACCAGTTTCTTGTAATTGTTACAAATAACACCTAATTAATTATAAAAAATTGAGCTGGCTTGCTGAATTCACTCCAGTATCTAATCTTGCTTCACATTCTCACAGTTGCTGTGCTGACTGATGTGTAAGTTTCTCCTTTTAAAACTGATTTATGGAGTTGTAAAATTAATTTTACAAAAGCAAAATAAAGGGAAAATAGTATATTCCTATGTAAACTGAAGCAGTATAACAAGGAGTGTTTATAGTAGATATTTTTTAAATAGGTATCACTTTAGGTTAAATTATTTTTTTAGTTCATTTTCTACCAGTAATTAGTCAAGAGTTGGTAGTAAAAAGTAAGATTTCAGAACAGTTTCAATAACGTCTATCATTCCAAAAGATAAAAAGCTGTTAGTTTTCTGGGATCTTTCTGTAAGTAACTAAACCAGAATATTATTCTTACAGATAATTTTGTACTTGGCATCTGAAGATAGAGTATCTGTGGCTCAGTGTTCCATAACAACAAATGTTCAGAATAGCGATACAGAAAAGGAGTTTCTCAGCTAGCCACTTTAGAGGCAGTTTTTAAGGAAAAGTAGGGCAGTTTAATAACTTCATAGAAATTAATTAAAAGGATTTTCTGTGAAACAGTAGCTGGTAAATCTGCATTGCTCCTGGGCTGAATCTCTTTTAGGGAAACATCTAACTGTTTCTATATGAAAACATCTAACTGTTTCTATATAATTATCACAATGACAATTATACTACCTATGAAATACAGATTAGCTCTGTATTGTTAAATTTATACCCTTTTTTTTTTTTTATTCATCTCTTTAGCATTACATACAAAGTAGATCTCATTAGTTTGTGAAGTTGCTGCAGATGACAAAAAAAGAGCAAAAATACCAATCTGTGCATCCGATTGAAAACAAAAGAATACACAGTTTGATCACTAAGTTCACTCATAGTAAAAGGCAGGTATAAGTATCTCTGAGACAGGGCAAAGACAGTGATAAGCTACCACTTTTGATCTTAATCAATGTAGTCCCTATAATACAGATTACAGATTCTTTGTTTTGTTTGGTTTTTTTTTCCCCCAAGATGTGGACTTCTAAGTAACAAGGCTTACAGATTTCTAAAAAGAGAATTTCAGATCTCTGTAATATATGAGAGGTGAAGTAATAGAAGCAGGTTTTGTTCTCTTAGGGCTTAACTCTTTAAGATTCTGTTCCCCCTAAGAGCTGTTTGCTCCTGAATTGAATAGTTTTCAATAGGATCTTCAGAGTACTTAAAGCTTGACATAGCTTTCATCATCTTCCAAAACTAAGTTTTCCAAGTAATCCTTAGTACAAGATGGAACTAGTTCCTTCTAGCTCTGATTTGCATTAAAGCTGTGCAAAACAAAACAACCTCAGTTTTTCACCATGCCTAGTAGTGCAGGCTGGAGGAGCTACACGCAATTTGGAGTAAAACAGCACCCAAGTGTTAAAATTTCACCCAGGTTCTCTATTAATCCTGCACAGCACGAAAATAATTCAAGGAATCTGTGTAGATGCTTATAAGGGCATAATTTGATGTTATACCTTAAACATGGTTTCCACTAACCCAAATCCTGTTTGCTTTGCCTTCAGAAACAACAAAACAGGATTTGTGCCGTAATGAAGTTTTCTGCATTTTGGAATAGTAGAATATTTAGCAGTTCTCTTTTTATGTTTAGCTGGTTTAAAACAGAATTTTGCAAGAGAATGTTTATTAAAGTACTCTTATCTGTAGTTTATTCTCTTTAGATTCTGCAAGACTTTTCTATGTATTTGGATGACAGTATATGAGAATATACTATGTCATTTTTTTAATAAATAGCAGAAAGTTCATTTTCTGATTGCAATCATATTAGACATATAAAAAGCAAAGTATTTTACTTTCAGTATCCTCCTTTCAGATGCACAAAATAAATTGCAATTATTTAAAAAAAACCCATGCTTTTTACATATTTTGCAGTAGTGCCCTTTGATATCTATATCAAGATAAATATTGGGGGTTTTATTAGACTTCATAAATATAATGACATATCTGTAACACTAAACATGAAGCTTCCAATGCAAGACTTTGTACATAGTCCATATCCAAATGTCACCATTATTTCATTTAAAAGATCCCAGCATGTCTACCTCATGATCCTTATAAACTCTATAGTACTGAAATACGTCAACACTTTTTCTTGCAACATTCATTAAAATTAAGCACCCTTACCCTACCCCATCTGTAAACATCAAGTCAATTGGCAGCTAGCACATTTCCCAGTCAGCAAGCAGTATTGTGAATTTTATCTTCTCTTGCAGAAATCAATTCGTCTTCGTTGCAGCAGATGAAATTTCTTGTAACACCTCTGCAGGTAACAATCATTGATACTTCTTGATGCATCCATCCAGGTCTCAATATCCTTTTTCACATGCTGCATTTAATCGTAAGAGAAAGCATAGAAAAGTCCATAGTATAAATCTTTGGAATAGTTTAATTAATTTATAGCTTCAGCCTGTAGGTTCTGCCATATAAAAGATATTAGGTTATTTTGCTGACTTTGGTGTTTTATTTTTAGTTTAAATATCATATATGGGCTAGTAAGTAAGGATATATTAAACCTTCTAATAAAAACTTACTGTGCAGTACAATCAAGACTGTGACTTTCAAAAAGCCAAAACAAACAGAAATAATGAAAAAAGTCCTAAATGAATGTAGGACATCGTAAGTGCTATAGATCTAACAACTTTCTTTTCAACTCTTTGGGGGCAAATATTGCCCACAAGGATAATGCAGACCCTAAAGCACTCACAAAGTCTATCCTATGGATAAGATAGTGGGAGAGAGGGTCTATGTCTTCAGAGGATCGCTCTGTAGTAAGTAAAGTCTTCATATGCTATCATGTTGTAAGCCATGGGCACAGAAGAAAGAACAATGTTTTGAAAAGGTAATGGAAACTTATATTGAATATATCAAGGGATTTTCTCTTTTTTAAGCAATAGAGTTTGAACAGTCTTAATTCAGGTAAGGATGCTATTATGTTGGTACATAAGGAAACAAAAGCCAACATAAGTAGTAGGAGTGCCGGGATATATTCTGCCAATAATGTTATGCAAAGCATCTACTGAGTTCATAGAAGCTGTTTGTATTGAAGGATGAAAGGATATATAGAGTGTGACACAAAATGTTGGTATTAAGAAGTGATTATTAATAGAGTTTTACATTAGCAGAAATAAATGAAAAGTAAAGAGTTTGCTATTTATGCCATAGTGACCTACATAGAAACAAATAATGAACATTTATTTATGAAAAAGAAGATCATAGCTAAAGCCAAAACGTGCTAAGATTTTAACAATCTGTATGATAGCCATAGCATTTTTGGTGGTAATCTGAAAAGTTCTTCTGTAATAAAACCTGATTAAATACAGACTTTCAGTGTTCTAAATCATTAAGAGAATACATTTTAGAAGCCAATATTTGATACTTCCTTGATCTCACTAGACTTGGGTTTTGGCTTTCATTAGTTCTCTTGTGTTTCCTGCTCAGCTCTGGATTAGAGTGAGCTGTAGTAGGAAGGCTACTAATTCATAAATTTAGGCCTTGCTAAGTAAGAAAAAATATAATTATTTTAGCAATTTTTTTAACTTGGAATTCTTGAGCTAGACATGAGGTCTTTAATAATTTTCTTGTCCTGTAAGCAATTTCCTGTTTTGCAGAGAGAACCCTTCTAAGAAATAATTATTTCTCTAATAAAGACATTTTTCGCCTCACAGTTTAAGTGTCCAAGGCTATATTATATGTATTCCATGTGTGACTACTTTGGAATTTCAGTCAAAAATGTAGCACTCTTATGTATCAGCAAATTCAGTGAACTTCACACAGAAGGAAATGGATCGCTGTTTATATTTGTTAAAACTTTTCAGTTTACCAGTTGCTTAACTCTGTTGAATTGTTTCAACAAGAAGATATTTTTGATAGGTATCTTTTTGACCATATGATAAACGTCTCTGTCACAGGTGACTTAGGTGCCTTTTTTTGTAAGATGATCTGCAGCAGAAAGCTAATAAAAGCCTGTATTTTCTGTTTCTTTTATACCTAACTTTTAGTCATAGAGTTTAAAGGACTTTTGGCTTTATTTAAAGATAATTCTCTGGCCCATATTCCTGTGGTACCAGTTGCCAAAGTTGCATTTGGTCTTTCAGATCTGTAAGTTGACTTTCAATTATCTGATGTTTTAATTTTTAATACATGGAGCATATCTAGAGATATGTAAACTTGGAGAATCGAAGCTAACCTTCCTGTGGTTTTTCAGATGCATGCAAACCAATTACAGTACAATTTTATAGTGCTTTTTTTTTAGTGCTCCTAAACTCAATTACAGTAATTCAACTGTGTTTGTAAAAGTGATATAAAGTGAAGATACTGATAATATGCTCAATGTTTGAATTGTGAGTATATGTATGTTTGTAATGTTTCCCTGTAAAGAATGTGTGTGGTTTTAGATTTCAAATAATAAGATAACATGAAACTTTTGGTTGGAACTTTATCATCAAATGCAAATGGGAGGTCTTGCATGATTCTGCTGGTAATATTCATTGTTCTCTTCCTAATACTGTATCATTCCTGCCAGAGGATACTTAGCGCTCAGCCACATGATATACCTTTTTTGATTTGGGAATAAAGTAATCTTGAATAAATAAATGTGTTAATAAACAGATAGCATGTCCCTATACACATTTCTATTAATGTACATGTGTCTGTTCTTGCATGCATATTTTATAAAGAAAATCTATTCAAGTAGCTGAAGGAGGGATCCTTCTATGGGAAATCTAAATATATTTCACTCTTGATTGCATCCAATGCATTCTGAGGCTAAACATAATTACTCTGCAGAAGAGAAGTTCTGCGCTTCTGGGATAGATCTTCTCTGGCAGGCATGATTAAAGAGTTTGCAAACAGACCTGAACTAGAACAGAGGTAGGGAAACTCTTGGAAACCTTCTGTCAGTTTGATGATGGAACTTTAGCAAGGATCTCTTAAGACTTTCCTCTAGCAAATCTCTGATAATAGTTATGTTAGGGGAGAATTAATCCCGAGGTTGCTGGCTGATGGGGTCAATGGGCATCTTGCCCTGTCCAGCCTTAATAAATCAGAATGAGACCCAGAATAAACCCATAGCTTATTTACATGTTGGTTACAGAACATTGTTAATTTTGAATCTTTACCATTTTTAGTGAATTTTTCAAACCAGTGATCAATGGTTTTTTGTTTATTTATTTATTTTAATTTTAGGTTTTGTAAGATTGAAATTCATAGTTTGAAAGAAAAGAAAAATGTTTTGTGGTGCCTTTTCAAAGTATATTCTCAGATTATGATTCTTGTACAGTTTATGTCTATATGGGATGGAATCATTATTCTCTATTTGTATTATTCTTTCTTTCTTCCTCCAATTTTAACAGTTGCAAACAAAAAAATCCAGTGCAGATGCATGCTTGGTGTTATTTTTCTCCCAAGTGTATATGCAGTTTATGATTTTGAAATAACAGAGAGAGAGAGGCAAATGTGTATATAAACCTGAATTTGGAATGAAGTATTGTAGAAGTGGATATAACATCTGTCCAATTGTGACTGTATTTATTTGCATATTTGAGCAGAATCATTCCCAGGAGGTGAGATTGTATGTGTGTGTGCAAAAGAAATGCATTATAAAGCTTTAGAAGTTGACAGTCTTAGATTAAGTCATTGACCTCCGTTTGGAGAAAGATACAGTTTCCAAAACAGATGAAACATTCTGAAAGGTTTAATTTTATAACTCTAGGAAAAACATTTCATAAAAGCAGGCAACTTAAGGAAGCAAACATTGGAGTTTGTACTATTGAAATAGCTTCAACAGAATATTGGCAATTTTTAACTAATGCAATTGTTCAAATCATTGCAGTTTTTCTGTATGCTATGATTAAACTGTCAGCACTAACACTACCAGAAATTTAATTCATGAAACAAATACGGAGATACTTATTTAAAAGCAAATTAATATCTGACAAAGTGCTTAGAATGGTTGTGATGCCTGTTATGGCATTCCTCTACTAAGTACATAAATAATCATAGATGGTCAAAATTTTGCCATATATGCATGCATACATCTCATTGACTTATTCACTTGTCCGGTAAGAGATATTGATCACATTATACTCTTTCAAAGGAATTTCTGAGAAGTACATGCAATCCAAACTGCTTGGAAGTATGCAGTTTCAGAGATACTTCCTTCAAACTCTTTGAAATAGCTGTGCTAAGACATATGTTCAGTTGTGAGAAGTTTTTCCCTTTTAGTATTGCTGCCTATGGGTTTGACTTCATGAAGCAATTTGACTGGTAAAATGTCCATTTTCAATTAGGTGCTTTTATTATTGCATTATGCTCTTCCACTAATCAGATTAAAATATGAAGGAGCATTTGTGAGGTCTTTGTGCTAGTGTTTTGTTAAGGCCATACTTCTTTTCCCTGTGAAAACCAGCAGATACTGAAGCTTTTGCTCTGGAAGGGCTAGAAAGTGTTGCACTAAAGCACAGTATTAAACTTCTTCTATAAATTCAAGTGTCCTTTATGTTGGCAGTTTAAACTTGTGTTTACTGCTGCTGTAAATAGTCATTTATATGGAATTCCATTTGTTACAGCTTTTACTGCTCTTGGTAGTCATGTGGTAAAGATGTTCAGCTATTGGATCAGTTGATAAAAATCAGTAAACACTTGGATTATCTTCTGTTCTTCTTTTGTGAAGTTTGATTAATTCCTTTTTCTCACCCAGTGAAAACACTGGCAGCCCTTTTAGGCATCTTTGTCATTATCTCTTTGACAGCTTGCCTTCCCGGTGCTTACAGTTCTAGGTCAGTTCGCATGGCTAGTCAAATGTGACAACATGACAAGATTAAGTAACGCTGAGGTTCTGTGATTTGTAAATGGAGAATTTGTAATGTGAAGCTCCTTTGATAACAAATAGTGAATAATCTGTGTCTGCCTTCAACAAGTGCGTGTAAGCATGTGTGCATCTCCTGTACTGTTGGGTTTTTTTCATGAAGCAACCAGAATTTTTTTCTCTGATAGACTAAAGGTAGTCCACATGAAGTGTGGTTTGTGTCTGTGCACGTATGAATGGTTATAGACAAGCACATTAAAGGATTCAGTTTTAATATCATGAGATTATCATATTACATTTGAAATATTTAATAAAAAATAGTATAATTGCATATTACATAACTTTAAACACAAGAACAAAAGATTGCTTTAAATATTAATAAAGAAAGTACCCAATATATTTCTAATTGAACTAGATAAGAATTTATTCAAGGTTTATTGTAACAAACTATAACAGCAATAGTAATAGGGAAATGCTTTACAGATCAAAGAAATACTTGGGGTTTAGGTATCACCTGATAGCAAGCCTCATTTTCCCCAGTGGCTTTTTTTAATGAATTTTATTTAATGTCTGACTTTCTTCGGTGGAGACTATAGAGACAGATATTGTTGGTAGCATAGCATTATGTTAGATTTTTAACCAGGCATCAAGTGAAATGCCCACACTTGTGTAAATCCAGACAGCAAGAGTGAAACTTGAAAGAAAGCTTACAAGATGAGGTCTGTTCCTGAGATTGTTCCATAGTAGTTATTCAGCATCAGCACAGGGGAAAGTCATCTGTGCTGCTGTTTGTTGGACTTCTGTATTTCTGCAGATTAACCAATATCGATCATATTTATTTAAATGATTAACAAGGCAGTTCAACTTTGGATGGCTGTAAATATGCAACAAACTTCAAAAGAATCTACAGGTTGGGATAGAGAAATAAAAATTAAAATCAGGTCTAAGCATCAGTGATCAAAACTTCTGCAAAACGTGCCCATCAGTTAGCAAGAAAATTAACTGGCCAGATTCTGATGTGATATAAATAAGTAAGCAGTCAAGAATTTGAAATTCATCTCTGCATATAGAAAATCCTGAATAGGCTTCTCAAATTTCTTCTTGCTTCAACCTGCAGGAAAAAGTAAAGGCTGCTTTTAATATTTCATCAATGACTTATTTATGAAGATCCCTTCATGGAAATCTTTCAGTATAGCAATATCGCTGTGGTAGACTGTGGTCAACTTCCCTCATCTCTGAAAACCTGGGAATGTTAATACTATACTAATAGGAAATCTCTCATGGCTTTCAAGGTCTACAGGAGTTCAGCACAGCAGTATACCTTGAAGTTTTACTGTTTCATTGTGCTGTCTGTCTCTACTGCATCTTCCCAATTCTTTCTCTGCTCCACATCATAAATCTGTAAAGCATTATCAGTTGTGGGAGAGGTAGATGATATGCAACAAAGTATTTTATGGTCCACCCTTGTAGAATGATCTTAGTGTTCAATATTGTGCGTTTAAAACTTGGCATAGAGAATTTTAACATTCTTAACCTTTGCAATTAAGAAAAATCACTGGAAACTGTTTTTTTTTAATGTTATCTTAAGTAAAAGCTTAGTATAGACATCTTTCCTCATTGCCTTCTCAGATGTATAAAGAGACTCATTGCTCGTTCAGGTGACTGAAATGCCAAAAGTTGCTTAGTGTTAATATCCAAAATGGAATAAGCTGATTGGTTGCACATGCTTTGAACACCATGAGCAGATACCATCCTACTGTAGTAAAGAATTTTAAGTTAAAGGCCTACCACTGCTGCACAGTGTTGTCCCACTAAGGTTGAAATACTGCTCAGAAATGTGGTGTCTAACTGGTGTGTGTACGAAGGAGCTCTGCTACTCATGTCATATGTCCTGGTATCATTGTAGTTGTGTGACCAAGAAAAAGAGCAAGATGTTAGTTACTGGAATCACTGATACGGATAAGGCCAGGTAAACCTTGCTTTCCTTGTATTCCTACCAATTCTTTACTTAAATTTTCACATCTTTTGTCTAAAATGTTACCGCAATTCTGCATTGAGATCTGACACAGAGAAGAGATGTGGATTGCCCTTTCTGTGCCACCTGCCAACAGCAAGAAGCACATCCTGCAATACTGTCCATTTCCTGGGTGAACAAGCAGGGCAGGAATACCAAAGCACTCTGTGCTATCCCTTCTCCTACCTCAGCAAGCCTCACTCATTCAGTTGTCTTTTTGTGAAATTTAGTAATAAATTTCAATACAAGAATTTCAGTAATTTAAGGTTATTCTGGTTGAAGACTCAATACATACAAGTCTGAAGAAGAATCAATTTTATTGCTTGATCAAATACAGTCAAAGCTAGTGAAGAATAGATAATACTGTGAAAAAGTTAGAAATATGAGCTTTCTAGTGATACATACGCTTCGCTTGCAATATGGCAAGTAGTAGGGGATTAGATGAGAGATTTAGCTGAGGTAGTACCAGTTTTTTAACTTCTCTTTTCATAGTTCTTAAAAAGGTTCATCATTTTCTATAGTTCCTCTAGTAATATGTAGACTTTAAAGAACAGGGGGAATTGATAATGAGCAGAAAAATATGTGTATCAAATTCCTAAAAACTAAAATAATGTTTCAAATTCTTCTTCAGTAGTTCTCAAATCACTTGAGGAACATGTGATAAGTTGGTTCATATTTTATACTGTGATTTTTTCCTTATTAATGCTGTTATGAAAATCTATACTGCTTAAATTATTAAGAAACTTTCAAATGTTTCTAGTATCAGAGCTCCACTGCCTGTCCTAGATGTCTATGGAATACAGCCTGAGTACCAAAGAACTTAAAAACCTAATATGCTAATTACAGTTAGAGAGGCACATACTTTCCCTATTTTTAGAGACTTCAGCAATGCATACTACTGATGATTTGAAGAGAGATTCAATTTCAGAGACCCTACTGAAACAAATCTCACAATCAATTACCATTTGTAACTCTCTTTTTTTCTTTTTTTATCATTATTTTTGCAATGGACAACAAATTGGCCTTTTATGTAGTATTTTAGCAATTTAAGATCCTGTACTGAAAATGGTTGAAGGGATTGAGACATAGCATGAGTAAAGAATAGCATACCATGCACCGAGCTTTAGGTGTCTACCTACATTGCACCTACATTGTACACCTACATTTGCACCTGCATTTACAGATGGTAACATGACTACACTGATTTGTTTTTCCCAGTTATTTCCCTGTAAGTTGTTAGTCCAGCTACTTAAGAGTGTCAGTATGGTAATAAAATGCTAGCAAATATTAGTTTTTTGCTTGTTATGTCCTGAATATTCGTTGCAGATATATTGGAAAATAGTGGTACTTATCTTGTTCTAATTAGTGTTGCATCAAATTGTTCATCAGATGTGTTCTGAGACAAGAATTTGTAAGTGCACATATTGGTTTTGATACATTGATTTAACATTCTGTAAAATACGCAGATAATCACATTGATTATTAATTTTTTCAAAAGGCTTTTCCATTTGCATATCCTAAATTTTAGTAAATTGTTTACCTAGAATGATTATTTCCAGTGTCAATTATCACAAAGCATTTAAATGCCACTAATTTTAATGAGAAGTAAGCATGCTGGCATAATAGTGAATAAACGAACCAATGACTATGTGACTCTACTAGCTTACTGATTTTCAGTGTGACAATATAGTTTAAATCCTTCTTACTGTTTTCAGCATGAAAATCAGAATCTCTGCTAACCTTCTGAGCTTCTAAATTTGGTGTCATGCAAGGGCGTGTTTAAAAATTAGCATTTAAAAAGAAATCCACTTGCTTTAAGTTTAAGCTGACACTGTTCCTTTCCTCTGTGGAAATGAAATTTATTAATCATAATAAAACCATCATATTCTGAAGGTAGAGGTCACCCTGAGGAGAAAAAAAAAAGAAGTCTATTCAACGCAGAGGAATGTCAATGCATTTTTTTTCCCAGATAATATCTGACCATGTATTCTCTCCCCTTAGGAAAAATAATCTTCCATGTGTGTGCTTATGTATCTCAAGTCTATTTAGGAGTGTGCAAGAATGAGAATTTTTCCATTCTAATATTGTATACTGTATTTTCTTTTACAGAAGATTTGGAAGATTGCTTTTTACATTTTATTTATGTTTACATTGCACACAGTTGCTCAAGGGGAATTTCAATATCCTGTAAAAATACTTCTTATTTTAACAAGAATATAAGCATTGCTAATTCTGAAATAGCATCTTTATGGTAATATCATAGTACAAACTTCAGCATTATCATAATATATATGTAAAATATTCTATTTAGGGAGCAAGGAGTAACTTAGGTCACATTTTTCACATTAGGATTACTTCACAACTCTTTCATTTTAAGGAAGAAACATGGTTTACACAGTAGGATGAAAACAGCAATGCAAAGCACTAACAATAAGTTACTTCTATTCTGGCAAAAGAGTAATAAAAATGTACTCAGAAGTAAATGCTGGGTTGAAGCTGTCATTTTTTTCTTTTGAAATTGCTTAATGTGTTCGTTTATCCATATTTTTTCTTAGTCATCCAGAATTCTGTAGAATATTGATATAATACATTAACTACATGTTTTATTGCATCTGTGTTATAAACTTGGTAGTTACTTCAGTATTTGGGTTAAATATAATAATAATTTAATAAACTGTTCTTTCCTTACTAGTGGCCCTTGAATTTGGGCCATTTAATCCCCTGCCATGGGTGACCCATTAGACTTTCAGTTTTGTGGGGTACTCTGACATAGTCAAGGATCCTGCAGGAATGGGATGTCGTATGTAGTCAAAAAGCAACCCTACTGCAGGAAATGGATCAGAGCAATGGAAACAACAAATTCACAAAGTTCCAGTTTAGTTAATAGTTTACACTAGACCAAAACTAATTCTTACAGATCTAAATTTTAAGTCCTTGCTCAGTATGGCAATAATACTAGTTAATCAGGCAAAAAAAAAAAAGTGAAAATATACTGATTCCCATTGCTTTAAAAATAATTGTCATGACACTAAAGTGCATATAATAATAGTACATGCAATTCCTCCTCCATGTTACTCAGGACTTAAGGGAAATTTGTAATGCTGGAAACAAGTCTAGCTTTAAATTAATCATTTTCCTTTTCTAGAAGTTTTCTTACTGTTTGAATGAGATTTGGCTTGAGAGAATTAAAATTATAATGATTTTTAAAATGGAATCTCAATTTTTAAAAAAGGGCATACAGAG
>JANHGB010047933.1:67500-132275 GCA_026283785.1 Coracopsis vasa
GGACCGAGCACTGCCTGGAGAAGGCTGCCTGCCTGCTCTCAGGAGGTGCAGCCCAGCAGATGCCCGGGTGGCGGGTTCAAGCATAGTTGAAAAATTGCAGTTTGTCTGTGCATATGTTTGGACTCTTTCCATGTTGTCCTGTTTACAAGTTAACCTAAGTTGGGGTGTTTGTCACGGGTCTTCTTGGTTTTGTATTTAAATAAATAAAGCAGAAAACTGTCTTGCTACAGTTTGCTGCAGATAGTTATATCCTCATGTGTAACGTGCGTGCCTACTGGCAAGCACCTTAGTAAATTATCAACTCACCGCTGTGAACCTGCCAACTTGCTATAACAACTCTGCTTTAAAAGAAGTGTTTGTGATCAGGCTTTCTCTTTGTCATCGTATGTGCATGCAGTATGATCAGTTGAACAATAACCATCAATAAAGTTTCACAAGATTTGAAAACAAAGTTTCTGTAGCATTTATATCTAAGAATGAAAAATAAATTATCTTTAAAACTGAAACAGAGAGAGAAAGAGACTATATTAATCAATGAGAAATGGGGCAGTAACATATATTTATACTGGTGAGGGAATGAACTGAAATTTATTAAGAGTTCAATCCCTACATTTATTATATAAAATATACAAAACAAGCCTCCTATTTAAAAACAAAGTATATTTCATTTAAACACCTCGATAAAAGCAACTTGAAAAATGTTTACCAAATGTTAGGCTTCCAATTCAAAGTGTGGATGATACATCTTTTTTTGGAATTGCACACACAAAATGTCTAACATGGGGAATAACAGAATTTATTTGCAATTTTAATTTTCATGAGATAGCTTTACAACTCCCACTCTCCAAATGATTATATGGTGGTTTAGTCTATTAAAATAATCTTGAAAGGTTGAGGGTGCAGCCCATATTAGAAAATATTTTGTTTATAAAGCTCCTACAGTACTCCTAGTAGTCATTTTAAAATGTATGTCTGAAATAGTTATGTAAGAAAAGCATTTGAAATTTTTTTACAATATATATTGGGAATGTTTTCACTTATATAAATAACTACTGATAATATGACTTATGAAAAAAATTATTACAACCATATGTGGAATATAGTGACTTCTAAACAGATTTAAAAAACACCCTACAAACCCAGAAAATATGTATATGTCTTTAGAAATTAGTGTTTATATCACAACCGTGATTTGTGAATAAAGAAAAATGGTTTGTAATATCAAAATAAAAGCTTAGTCTGAAAAGGTAAAAATACGTTGGTGTTTAAAGTCATTTTGCTTTTCTTTTTTACTGTGTTGGTTGAAGAGCTGTCCACAGTTGCACCATCTGTCCTGCACACAACATGCTTACAAACCGATTGACTATTGACAAGGTTCACATCTCTTTTGACTGCCTGGAGGTGGTGTGTGGGAGCCTGGCTGGGTAGAGCAGCCTGAGGTGGTTAGTGCATGCCCTGTGTGCCAGCTCTCCTGCCAAGGGTGAGGGGATGCTCTGTGTGTGTGTGTGTGTGTGTATGGGAGGGAGCAATAACCTCACCAGCAGGCCCAAGCTTGACTACTGCTGCTTTTCAGCTAGAGGCCAGAGCGATGAGAGTCAGCACAGGACTGGGTTAAAGGTTTGCTTCTCAAGAAAAGCAAGGTTAATCCAGTATCAGATAAATTGTTCAGGCAAAACCTCATGACACGTGAGGGAGAATTGGGTTTTGTTCATAGGAGATAAAAAAGGCATCTTCCAAACTGACTGCGTTTATACCTGATATTTCATCAGAGGATCACAAAAATCCCAGAGGGAAGAAATATGCCTGTAGCTGCTCTGCCAAGTGCTGATCTGGGAGCACTGTTACTGGGGAGAGTCAGTTACTAGTATGTGCCTGCTGCTCTCAGCTGGGCCTGCACCAGTTCTCTCCAGTGGTGGATAGATGGGAGTTAGCCTTCCGTCTAGCTGTCTTTTTCATGGACAGCTTCTATTTCTGTGCACCTTCAAGTACAGGGGAGGAAGGAAAGAGCCTCTTCTAATAGGTTCCTTGTCACTTCCAGGTTTGTCATCCAAGCTGCAGTCTTGTAGATCTAGACTTACCCATCAGTCCAACAGATCATGATGAGGCTGATAAGTTTAATGTGCCATTAATCACGTCATGTGCATGTCAACAGAATTAAGTCACTCTTCTACCTGCGTTCCTTTTATATTGTAATTTAGCACAGGAAGAGAAGACATTAAGTAAGGGATTAAATATTGCATGTTTTGCAGTTTAGCAGCTAGTTTTACTCTAAAAAGTACTTGGATCTTTCTGGGAAGGCAAAGAGAAGAAACTGTGATGTTTGCTAGGCATGGGAGGGAGGTATCATGTAATTCTTCCTTTATATCTTTACATGAAATACAAGCACTAAATGTACCAGTGTACTTTCCTCCACATCATGAATGAGGGATATATCGACAGTGGTTCCTTCGGTGGCTGGGTGAAGTGACCAAGGTAGTAATACTGAGTAAGATTTGGGCTGCAGGAAGGTGAGAAGCATGTGAACAGATAAATTCAAGTGGGACACACACACACAGACAACTGAAGCACCACATAATTTCCACATGGTTAGATTCATCTGTCTTATGTCTGGTATCATTATTTATGATTTAATGCAGTTGTGCTTCCTTTCTTGACCAAGTAGCTAAGAGATGCTAAATGAATAAAAACTTTATTGAACAATTGGCCACAGAATAAGCAGAGCATCATGTAACCAAAAGAGAAAAAGGAAAATACAGTAAGATTTTCAGGGTATTTTTTTCCAATTATTTAAAGTTCTCATGCAGCTTAAGTTGTCTAGCAAAGATTAAATTGAATTTTTTTAGGAAGTCTTAGAACAATCCCTTTATACCATGTCCTGTGCTACTCTGTCCTTGATAATCTTTAAGGCATTGAGGTTGTTTATTACCATCCTATTTGGATAAAATGTAAAGATTTTAAACTAGAATTTTACGTCCTTTAACTTTCTGGGAACTTTGTGTTCAGTTTGAATTGCTGTTGTGCCACATTGCTGTTTCTTACCTCAAGTGAATTTTTGCAAGTTTGACATGTTCTTATTGCCACATTTTTTCAGTTTTACAGTACAGATGCATGAGGGAAAAAAGGCTGTGCAAATGATTTCCTCCCTAAAGTAGAGCTGAAATATCATCTTGTAGGTGGAGGGGAGAGAAGAAAAAAGAAGAGAAAAAAAAAGAAAAAGCAACCTTGTTTCAATGGGAAGGGAAGATTGGAGTGGGAGGTGAGATCAGAAGGGAGACAATGACTTGGGGTGGTCTTTGAAGAATTTAGGAAAGTGTCATTAAAAGCAGTCATCTTACCAGTCTTATGAAAGTTCATCATAATGTTTCATTTATTCCTAAAGGGCATATATTTCACCTCTCACTAGAACACAAGCTTTATGCCAAGTCTTTCCAGACTGGAACTTGAGTTCTTACAACAACGTAACCTGATTCATACAGCAATAGAGATCTTTGCTTTTTGTCTGAAAGCAAAATTGTTCTCTGGCAGCATTTATGCCTTTCCAGCACTTCCCTAGTGCTCTGCATACCAATAATTGTCTTGCAGCACTTCACGGAAAGCACAATGGACACAGCCTAGGATCAGAAAAAAATCTAGGTAGTATATGCCAATATATCATCAGCTTGAATCTTTTCTCTTAATGAGGTAAGACTGAGATTGGCATATGGAGGAAAAAGATCAAAAGTACTTCTAGATCCAAGAGCTAGTACTTACTTTCACGGAAAAGAAGGCTTTTATTTCATGCTGGTTTGTATTGCAGTATGTGGGTACATTTTTTGTATCTACGGGAAGGATAAATGCAATGGTGGTTCAGTTGGCACAGTGATGTGAGTTCCTGAGCATTTCATTACTGGCTTTAGTTGACTAGGACACAACCCCTGCTATGTAGCAAACCAACGAGACTTGTGGGTTACCCATTTGCAAAGAGCAGATACTTTGAATTATATCCATGAAGGTACCAGGAAACATTAGTGTCAGTTTAGGTGCCCAGTCAGGCAGTATTCAGGGCCAGGAGCTCCTGTTCAGCTGTTGTTTAGGTCTCTATAGTAGATGCTGTCAAACTTTTCAGATTCCTACTAAATGTACTAAACGGGGCACGCAAGATAGGCAGTTTTGGTGTATGTGATTTGCAGTATCCAGTTAGGTAGGGGTCCTAAGATTAAGAGTTATGGGTGAAAGTGGAGGTAGGGGTAATTGCCTTGCCCACTGAAAAACCATGTTTAAAGCACTCACAAATAAATGTGGGAGATGACAGTTTAAAAAATCTTCTCTTGGCTCAACTTAGCACAGGAATGTTTTTTTAATATATGTAGCTGCCATGTATATATTGGATCAGGTCGTTCTCAGTTCTTCTGTTACAGACCTCCCATTTTACTTTAATAATTAGTCATTAAGAACACTTAATGTGTTGGTTATCTGTAGTGTGTTGGTTGGACTCTGCCCTGGATTCCAGTCCCTGTTCCACATCGGTCAGAGTGAAAAAAACATTCCTCCATGACCCCGTTGCTTCCTTTACAGGGAACGGATGACAGTGAAGTGTCCCTTCACTTTCCCATGAGAGAGGTTGTCTTGTAGATCTCTGATTCCAAAAGAGATTTACAGCTGAAAAATCCAAACTGGAAAAAAGCTCATTGTGTTTAGGGTACTTTACAGCACTCCAGACTGCTTCTCCACCCTGCTTTTGGCTGGGTTTAATTTGCTTTCTGTTAGCTGTGATTTACCCATGCACTGCTTGGGCAGCCTGCATGCCTGACCAATTTATTGATTCTATTCTTTAGCAAAAGGCCTTAAGCCAAGAGTTCAGGACATAGAAAAACTGTTAAATAAAACATAAGTGAATGCAAAAATAATCATTTAATGGACTTTATGAAAAGACAGTAAACCAAACAGTTCAGTCTGGTGGATGATGTATAACAACTAAACAAATATGACAACTAATTAAGGATTAGGTTCTGCATTTTGGATGACAGGCCTTATAAAATGAACAGTTAGGTTATGTTGAGGGGAAAAAAGCTGCATTTTGCAAATGTCAGGCAGACAGCTCAGTAAGCAGAAAAGCTCAGTTATCCAATTAAAATAAATGTGCAGTCTTCTCAATATAAAGAGCTAAAGCATCCTTATGTTGAGGAGTTAAGATCCTGAAATATAAGTAGAGCAAAAAAAGTGCTCCCTATAAAGATTAATGTAATCTATCAAGATTAACATTTTGCATGCTGGCAGAGGCATATAATAATGTGTTTCAATTCCTGAAATTGGAAACATTAGACTAAGATCAGTACCAGTTTAAACCCCAGGTAATCCCAAATATTGAATTGAATTCATTATTTACAACCATGATGGGCTAATAAACTTGCCCTAATGACTTCTATGGGAAATAGATACCTACAGTAGGTGCTATCTTATTTCCCATAATCCTCTCTGATACTTCATGTGAAATGTAATAACAAGTTGCATAAATGTAATTTAGGGAAAAGTCTTCCACTAAAAGTATTTCCTGATATATTCAGGAGTTTGAGTCCTGTTCTAAGGAAGATTATGAATGCTTTTGAACACTGTTGTGTGCATGGATGTCATGAGAGAGGCCACAGAGTTTCAAGACCCCCAATGGGGGACACAACCTCATTTTTATTGTTGCTTTCTAACAAAAGGAGGTTATTGCATAACAATGGAAAGGGAGAGGTGGGAAGGGATCACAATAACTACTGAACTAGAAACTGGGTTGCACTTCCATTGTAGGAAAGAAGAGTCACTCTAGACATCCATGATAACTGCCAGCAGAGCACTTCTTTGTTTTAAGCCAAAGGTTTGGAGACCTGCCCTTTGGTGCAGGTGTCCAAAATAAGAGTTTCTAAGGCTGACAACTTATAACCACACATAAATTTTCTACAAGGATATTCACTTCAAGGCATTTGCAACTGAATTAACGTGAAAGATATGGATTTTCTGGTGGTTTATAAAGCAGAAAGCAGAACATTATTACTAGGAGGGAGTTTTACCAGGGGTATTAAAATGGATTCAAGTTCGTGAGATGCCTGATTTACAGAAAAATATCTTTCAAATGTTGAAAAGAGTCGTGAGAATCTCAGCTCTGCAGTGCTTGAGAAAGTATGGAAGATCATGGCTGTAACACCCCCACCTCTGGTTTTGCCACCCACAGAATTGGCACCCTTCTTGTGAAGTGAGCAGTTGCACTTGCAACTCTGAGTGCCTCTGAGTCCCTCACCTTTATTCTTCTAGAAGTTGTTTCACATCTTCTTGGACACAACATTTGATGTTCACCCAGAAAGGCAATGATCCAACTTTTTATTATTTGAGAAGAGTGATGGCCTCGGGATAGACATTGGTTATTTACAGATTCAGCTGATAAACTGTATAACTGAGGTCTCGTCACACACTTGAAAGATCTGGAGTCCCATTGCTCCACAGTTACAAAGCAAACAAAGTTTTCTTCAGGAAAAATGGTAAGCAAGAAGCAAAAATGTAGTTTAACTGGGAAGCTGAAAAGCAGCTTTTATTGGCAAGTTCTCATATACTGAGAAGAGAGAGAGAAATATGCATTTTGCTGAAGTTAGTAAATTCTGCTGGAGAGATGAGAAATTCCTATTGGGATGTCTCTAGACATGATAGGTGTCTTTTTTTTCTTTTTTTTTTAACATATCCCACTATTAGGCTGTGCTATAAAAATTAGACATTTCCCCCTGTCTTCAGCCAACTTTGTCCCGTTTCTTACAATAAGAATATCTATATCCCTAGGTACTCAAGGACATAATTTGTGTACTAAGATGAAGAGGAAAGCAGGCATCACTATAGTATGCTGTACCACCATTCATCCACTCTGAATGCACTCTGAATCCACTCTGAAATCTCTTACTTTTGGAAAATGAGAAGTGTCAATATAAATATGATAAGCAGAGCAACATGGCCTACTTTTTGATAATATTTTATAGCTTTATTCTCAGTAGGTTGAAGGGGAAGTCAGTAGAGAAATCTTTTTGCCCAGAGCCAAAATAAGGGAGATACATATGAATTTGTGCTCTCATTCAGTTGTCCATCTCTTTGTCATTTAGTCAGCCTGATCCTGGCACCACTGTGCAGAATTTTATACCTGTGTATAAATATATATACCTGCCCATCATAGGATTTGGGACAGGAAAATACAGTGTCATTGTTGGAACACTCTAAGAAGCAAATCCCCAGTAAAATTATTATAAGACAACTGGATATTTGTGAAAGTGAAAATTAAGCATCTTACCCTTGCCTGAAGATCAGAAGGAATTAAATACCATCAGATATCATGGTTAGCATTGGTCTGCCCAAATATAGTGGGAGATCTTCAGAATATTTCTATCACACAACAAGCTACAGATAGGATTATACAAAGCTCCCCAAATTGATTGCTGTATTTTAATGTGAATTTTCAGGTGTTTTCAAGTTGTTTTGGACAAAGCATACTCAGGATTTTAAGATACTGATGTCACCTAAGGAGTTATGGTCCAATTTTGGTAGACACATTTGCCTAGACCTTTGACAAATGATAGTTTTTAGTCCTTTTTTCTGCACTTTTTCCACAAATCTGAGAGTAATTCTACATTCTAATTTAATTCTTGAACTTAAACTTCATTCTGCTCATGATTAAAAGAGACAACATGGAACAGGTCATTTTTTGTTTACAAATTTGATGAAAGAGAAAATAAGACCTTAACTTGATAATTACCAGAGTATTTAATATGAATTGTATTTTATGAAGATTTGGTAGACTGCTAGAATATTTCTACGTAGATATATTCACTTAAATGTGATGATTTAAAAATCTGAATAGTATTTTCTAGTGCAATAGCCACTGTTAAAGTTAGTGGAAGCATCTGTTAATAAATATATTTTGCTTGAGATTTTGTAAACCTTACATGTTGCATCTTTTTATAGTTTTGTGAAGAGCAACCATTTCATTGCACATAAGAGTGACTAACTTCTATATCACACAAAAAATTGCCAATTATTTTTAGAGTGTGTGGTTTCTTTCTCTTGTTAGAATCAAAAGGGACACAATTACCTCTTTGTCAACCAGCTTTAGCAGCTTACTGCTCTTTTTCTCTGTCATGCACCAAAAAAACTATGATGCTGAGCCTTACTGTGGCTTTTTGCATGAGTATTGCCTGCCTCCGTATCTATGATGTTGTAAAAGAATGCATGCATACTAACTTTGCCAGTTTTATGCCAAAACTCACTTCCCTTTGCTCTTCTTCAGTGGACAAGAAGCTGTACTGCAAAAGGCAGATGATATACTGTGCTGTTACCCAGGTAATCTCGGTCACTTTCTTTATACTCATTGCCAGAATTAGATTTAAAGAGAGAAAAAAAGAAAAAAAAGAGAAAATTTGTTGGTAGTTATGCGGGTTTGCAGAGGGAACTTAACAATGAGGAAGATGGTCTGCTGAGTAAGCAGGCCCTAGGAATTTTAAATAAGGCTGCTAAAAGGAATAGTCATGAGATCTCTGGTGCTTGTGATCATTCTGCAGAAAACCAGACAGCACTGAAAGAGAAACTTTTCTGTTATATTTTGTGTAAGCACAAATATGTAACAATATCAATAGTGTATTTTAACCACAGAAGAGACAATGGCTTAATCTTGATTTTGTGTGTGTGTGTTTATTTGCATGGCTCAGCCCAGAGCATATAATTATCTAAGGTGATTTGCTTTCTGTAGGCTCAGGAAGGGATGTCTAAAAGCAAATTGACACATTTTTCAAAATTAGAGGTAAAATTTTTTACTAGGAAGCTAGAATTTCAGGATTTTAGAATGAACCAAGTAAAAAGCTGGTTTGGGTCAGCTGTGTGTACTTTTCAAGTGTCATATTCTAATATTATTTTAATCCTTGATATTCGTATTTCATTGACATAAGGAGCCATCAAACTAACACTTTGTAGCTTCATTGCTAAAAACAAGAGTTTTAAAATCATTGGAAGTATTTACTTCTTGGTTGAAAACTCCACCAAAGCAGAAGAATCCACAGCTCTTCTTTCCACACCTTCGTCCTCCTTCTTCTTCCCTTTGTAGGCACTTGACAGGAGGGGAGTCAGTTCTTATGGCAAATGGGCTTTGGGAAGCTGCAGATTAGTACCAATTAAACCCACCCTAGAATTGCTCCAGCCTTCCCCTGGGTTACAGGAGGGACATGCACCAGAATAGGGTGGAAATGAAGTCTCTGGCTGATGGATCATTGCTTAAGGAGAACAGTAATGTATCAAATAGATAACACAATCAAATAATAAATACATAATATAAACCACACAAACACAACCATCTCATGATCAACACATCACCATGTGGTGCCTGAGATAGGAACGCCAAGCTATGCCGTGCAATACAGATGAGTGACACCGCTTGCTTAGCAATGTAGTGCGCAGGCATGGGCTGCTTGGGCTGAATACCTGCAGGAGTTTCAGCACAGCCTGAAAACTTTGTCTTTTCTGGATGTAAGGCCACAGTCATAACTGCTGAATCATGAAGAGAGTCCTGGTAATTCTTTGCAAGCTGTCCTGGTAAATTAGTAAGGCATAGTCCAGCCCCAAGTGATTATAGCTATTCCTTTCCTATCACTGGTGCCAGTCTTTGATTAGGCCTTCTGTGCAATGGGGAATGGAGGGTGACTCACTCTCTTCTCCCAAAGATCTGCATACAGGATTCCTCTTTCAACCTTCAAAGGTAAATTTGACCTTGAAGAAAACACAGAATTGAGGCTTTTCTCCATCTAAGTTGCATTCCTCAATATATACATGCAAAATTAATGATTTTGTTGTTGCTGTTGTTATTCTTTCCTGAACATCTTGTATAATAACCCAGACTGGGGATATTATGTAGTGTAATTGAAAACTGAATTTTCCTTGAATCAAAACTGTGAAAGCAAAGCAACTCTTCTGTGAATCTGATGATAATGTGGAGGAAAAGATACAATGACTTACATAGGAGAAAGAAACCAATAGTCTTGTCAGGAAGTTTAGGGGCTTAGCTCTTCAAGTTACTTACAATTATCTTCCCCTAAATAGAAAAACCACCAGTAGCTTGTAACACGACCATAGGACACTCATTCCTTTCATAACAATAAAAGAAGCATGTGCTAAACGGCAATAGAAAACAATGCTCAAGACCTTTTACTATTAATGAAGTGTTCTGTGCCATGCTCATTTACAACTGGCCACTGGTCTTTCAGAAACTTTAATTTAAACCTGAAAAAGCCTCAAGATGGGCCATGCAGAATTGTGGGAAGAATCTTATGATGGGCATCTGCAAAACTTCTGGGACTTCTTATATGTGGAGTTGCTTGTAACTGAGATGGCTTTACTGGAAGTATTACAAAAGTTTTAAAAATCACTTCGAAAAGATAGCAACTGTGATTGCACTGGTTTTGGTAGTAATTGCATTCCTACAGTGCAGCTTATGAAGGTTTTCTGAGACCTTGATCCAGGAGAAGCAGTTTGCTTAAATAACAAACACAGTGGGGGTTTTTTGGTTGTTTTTCCCTTGAAAGACTTTTTTTTTTTTACAATTCCTACTATTAAACTGGAGGAAAGTGAGAAGATCAAACACAAGTAAAGATTTAAAAAGTGGTGACTGGAGCTGGGAAAAAAAAAAACAAAAAAACAAAAAACAACCAAATAAATAGAAGACCAAAGAAAACCCCCAAAAATTCATGCTCTTGCAGTATATTAACCTGACTTTAAAAGGGAAGAGTTCCTTTGGGTTCATTTTTAACTAACTTCAATAGCTATGTTTCAAGAGAGACCTGGGAAAAGGGGACAGATGTGGAGAGGAGCAGCCCCCAACACACTTGTGGAGCCATTCTACCCAGAGTCTCTTGACCAGTGCTGAAGTGCAAAGCCATTTGACATGGTAATGGAGACCACGTTGTAGCCACCTCTTCCAAAGGGAAGTTCATCTGGGCTGTGAAAAGCATAAAGGCACTTGTATTTCACTTTCTGTAGCCAAGCCATGTGGCAAACCTAGTCAGTTGGGGTTTCCAGCCTTTGTTCTTAGCCCCTGACTGATATACAGCACTGTGACAGGCATAAGTTTTTTCCTTATTCAGCATGAAATTAACTTGACATGTTCAAAGAAGCAAAGTTATCCAGCTAGGATCATAATCAGAGTTAGCTTCTTCAGGGGAATCTTCACAGTCAAACACTAAAATGTAATCTGTACATGCAACGACTCCCACAAGCACCTCTGGCACTGTAGTAGTCATTCCACACATGCTCAAGAGCAGATATGCTCTGACTGCCCTTGCAAAGGGGCAAAATAAGGAACGAGTATTCCTCATGCCGTCGCCCTGCCTTCCCACAGTAGCCCCAAAGTTGTCACAAGCCAGCCCAAATGTATTGTTTTAAATATGCTTGTAATGAGTAAATGCATCCATAGCCATTTGGATCCGGTATTTTAAATGTTTAAGTGCCTTTTGGGAAGCTTTTAGGCTGAAACATTGCTGTTAAGACACTGAAATATTAGTAAATCTTGCAAACGACACAAGTTCTAATGTTCCTCATTTCTGTAGTGCTGCATGCTGTGCTAATGACCCGGTGACTGGATTTTCTGCTTTTGAAAGCAGAGCTATATGCTATAAAACTTTCATCTAAGTTGAGCTGCCTCTCTCTAATGAATTTTTTATTTGTTTACTTGTTGTTTCAGTAGAATTTAAAAGTAGCAATTAAAAGAAACCAACCAACCAAACCCTCAGCCACTCATAAGGAACTTCCCTTAATTCAAGGTCTAATACAATGATGAGGAAAACATCATGCCATGTCCAGTAAAGTGAAAATAAGTAAAGGAAGATGCATAAATATGCTTAATATTTTACACTTGAAGAAATGCATCTTGCATGTGGTGATGGTGTACATTCACACCAGACATCACAGCTACATTTGCCACACAGTTGGGCTCATGCATGGCCTGTGCATAGGCACAGTGACCTGTGCATTTGTCAGAAATTCCTGATGTCTTTTGAACTCTGGCCCAGCTTACTCTCCATTTTCAATGTAGTTTGCTTAACATAGGGTGCAAGACCTCTCAGGTTTGGCCTGTGCCAGGTGAGGGAGGCCAATCTGGCACATTCAGCAGATCTACAGTGGTTTTAAGCTGAACCTGAGCAATCTGTCCTACCCTCTATGCCCAGCTTCCCATCAGCAGGGGTTCCCTGAGCCTTGAAAAAGAGGCCAGGAATGAAAAAGCAGAAGTAAACAGTGAGAGGAGGAGAGCCCTTGAATGAAATGTGGAGCAAGCCAAGGCAGGTGTTGCCTGGGGACATGGATGTCTTCCCTGGCATGGGGAGTGGGAGCATGGGTGCCAAGCTGCATCCCACATGGCAGCTGACAATGCAGAATGACTCTCCTCTGCCTTCCTTCAGGAAAAGCTGTGGGACCCTGCAGGACCAGAGACATAGGTAAAATGCATTACAGTTCCTATCACCAAGGTCAACGCTTTGTCTGTTTTGGTGGAGCTCACATGATGGTGCTCCTGGCACTGCCACCTGCCATTGCCATTGCTTGTGCTGCATTCATCCTTGGCCTTGAGGCACAACCACCCGCTTGCCCCAAGGTTTGTTTCACTCAGGGGCAGAAGAAAATACTCTGTGTACAGAAATTAAAAAATCCCGCAGCACTTCTGTTTAAAAACAGAGACCAGTACTTACATCATGTTTATTTACAGTGGTTTGATCCAAGAAAAGGTATTATAAAAATATATGGTTGAAATATAGATATTTTTGCATTTTTTCTGAGCCAAATGTAAAGATAAAAATTGCTCAGCTTACGATATAGGTAGTTGATAAACGTTCCGCATGATTGCCCACCCCTTCGCTCTCAAATCAGCTGTTATTTCAGTCCTCCAGTAAACGTTAGGGGGCCAGGCAATGTCTTTACATGGGTAACAGCCAAACACACTGTGCACATTGCCTGGGGTGTCAGTGGGGTGTTATTCTTAATCTCCACTTTGAAGCACTTGGGATGTCCTGTACTAGTCAGCTCTTGGCTGGCACAAGCACCACAAGGAGCCTCAGCTGCATGGGACATGCTGGAGAAATGACCCTTCTCCACTGGTTAGTGAGACAGGACACGGCAAACGTATCCCTGCATGCGAAGCAGAAAAAGAGAGAAGAGACATTTAATGATTTGGCTGTGGTGAAAGGGCAGAGAAATGCCTGCTCACCCACTCACCCCATAGAAGGGGTGACTTTCTTGTCTCCATCCTCTCACTGCCACTGAGATTCACAGCTCAGCCTCAACACGATGGTGCTGATATTCGTGGAGAGTGGGATGCTGCAGTGCAAGGACTGAAATGAGCTGTGGGAGAGTGCTGGAAAGGGCAGGAGATTTTGCAGAGGTGTGGAGAGAGGCACTGTGGACCAGCACCACAAGGCATCTTCCTGCAAAGCTCAGTTGGCTGCAAAGTGGCACCGAAACTTCTCATCCTCCCCATCTTTTTATTTTGAAGCTACTCTTAGCTCCAAAACTTCATATTAAAGCTCGAAAAGCAGACAGAACAGTGTGTTTTGAGAGCTGTAGGTCTTTATTATGGCAACATCATCACATCTAAAATCCAATTCAGTCCTTGCTATAAATAAGTATAATGAAGAATTTAATGATATTTCCAGTAAAATTAGTCAGAAGGCAAACTTTAAAAAATGACACAGATCATTAACTGGGAATATTCCTCAGAAGAGATTTGTTATATTAAAAAGGCACTGAAATTACTAGCGTTAATCAACTGTATTGTATTAAAAACTCTGTATAGATTAATTAAGTACTTTAAATATGAAAAATTAAAAAATGAGGCTATAGGGGAATCACAGGCTTGAATCCGGGTCTCCTGCCATGCTGTTTCCCCTGTACTTCTTAAGCACCTAATTTAGTAAGAATTCAGATTGAGCAACTCTTCTTGGCTGGTCTAAGCTGGTTATAATACCCTGATTCATAAATTACAAAATTCCTGGCTATGAAAGCGGTATTGCTTTTCATTCACTTGCCTCAAATACAGATACTGGGCTCTTCTCCCCGCCCCACACTGGGTTGAGTCTAGTCAGTAAGGGCCAAAGAGAGTCAGCAAAATACATTTTACACAGTTTCTGTGATATTTAGCTGTCATTATTTGCTTATAGGACCTGGCATCTCTAGGAAGTCTCCCACTTTAACAATCTGGGTTTGTTTGGCCATTGACTTCAGATAAGTACAGCTCAGTATACCTAATAGTTGTCATTTCCAATGAGAGCAATTTAGCCTCCACACTGCTGGCTCCCTTGGGTACAGGCCATTTAAAACAATCCCAGTTAAAAGTTCCAAGTTTTTTTTTTAACCAATACTGTCAAATAGGTATGCTACAGATTAGCTTCTTGGAGGAGACATGGAGCAGCTTCCCCCTCATCTAGGCTGAGACAGTCTTGCACAATATTAGAAAGCAAGGCTATGGAGAAGCAGCAGGATTAGGCCTGCAGTAACTGCATCAACACAGCCAACAGCTCCAGGAGTACGTGTATATCTCCTATACCAACCTACCTTAATGGCATTTACAGCATTCAAAATATTAAAATATCATTGTTAACTCTTGCAGAAAAATGTCCCTTGCTATTATAGCAAAGGAAAAGCAAACTTGTATTTGCCTGTTTGAATGTCACTACGTTTTCCCAAGCTTTTGCAAATCCATTTGCACTAGGAATGTTTCAAGATCTAAAAAAACCCCAGGTTCTTCTGCTGTCTACACCACTTACACTATAAATGGTCAACAAACCTGTCCTCTCCCTACCTCTGAAATAAAAGGTAAAAATGTCTTTTCCTGTAGAAATGCTTCAAATGAAATTTATAAATAAAAAAACTTTAATTCTTGCCATCCTGCACATGCACAAATCATGGCCCAGCCTCCTAAATAGAGCGAGATCTTGCTAACAGAAATTGTAGCTCTTGGGCATTTGCAGAAGTACCACCGGTATGCTGTTTCCAAGCCCATGTGCACTACAAAAGAAATTTTCCCCAGAGAAACTCTGGTTCAGTAACTGCTATTGAAAAGGCAGCCCAGAAATAGAACATTTCACTGCTTTAAACTAAATATTCAACCTTCGAAGCTGGGAGGCTTAGATTTATTTTAGTTTTTAAACAGGCTTAGCATTAACAAAATAAAAAAAAATAATTCTTGTGTGGTTTGTCTGGCTCAGTCAGGTATTATCATACACTCCTGTCCCCCACTTCCTTATTTCAATTGTGTGGTGCTTTAAATGATGCTGGGTAATACAGCACTGTATATCAGAAGCAGGTCACCAGCTGATTTCCTGCAGCTGCTAGCTGCTTTATAGAAAAGTATATTCCTTAAAACTCAAAAGCTCTTCAGCCAAGTCCTCAGTAGTCAAGGAGCTGTTGTGTATATATGCTTTGTTATAGTGCATCTCACATTCTGGGCATGCTCTTTAGTTATATGGCAAAACCACTGACATGTTCATGTAAAATGCAATAACCAAAAATGTTTGTAGTCACAGACTATCACTCAGGCAGAACGAGCTCTCTTTTTTTATTTTATTTTATTTTATTTTATTTTATTTTATTTTATTTTATTTTTTTGTGACAGTAAATCAGAGAATTCCTTTACCTGTAGAGTTCAGCTCAATGGATACACTTGTAATGATATAAATTGAAACACCTGGACACTGTCTTTTACTGGAATTGGGCTTATGCTACATGCAAAGGAGTTTTTTTCCCATTTTTTTAAATTTTTCCCATTATTTTAAAATAGCAAAATAAGCATTTTTCAAGCAGTCTTGTATTTTCTCTTTTTTTCCTGGTTCTTCTTTTGAATTTTTCCTCCCTTAACAGTGGACATTCTGTTATTGGCCAGGCAGTAAGATAAAACCTGAAAGTAGCTACACCTGTTTCCAACTCCTAGGTGTTTTCCAGGGTGGGTCTCCTAAAGAAGCAAAGCTACTTCTGAGCAACAGGGCGTTAAGGGGGGCATTTACTGGTGCAGCAGTGTTTCTGCTCTTGTGAGCAGTGCAGTGGCTGTAAGGCCATTTCTCAGGCCTGAGGAAACTGTTGGACTCAGGATTCTTTTTTGGGAGAAAAACATTAGTGCTGTGAAGAGATCTGTACCTAAGAAAACAAACGCATGGGTGAGTGCTGCTTAGTGCAAACAGCCCTGTGTTTGTTTTACTTTTCAACCTTTGTAGAGGCAAGTTAAAAAAATCTGGGGAGTGAGAGAGCATCTGTATGGGATCTGGAGGCTGCTCAGGTCATGCTGCTGCAAAGCGGACATCCAGCTTGGTGCAGGAGCACTTTGAGAAGAGTGGGTATCATGAAATATGACAGATTTGTCTGGAGAAAGAGGGAAAAGGGTTGTGAGACAGGGAACAGGAAGGCTATGGGCTGATGAAAGTTAATCTAGGTGAGAAATAAAGAAGGTTTTTAGCTGCGGTAGCTGCAACTATTGAGGATTGTGGGGGTTTAAGCAATTTACTCAACACTACTGGTGTGTAAGGCTTATACAAATTAGAAGATAAATACAAACAGTGTTCGTGAATTTCCATGAATACTTGGAAAAAGGGCATATGAGTCTGTAGATATACCTTTAGGCCTTAAAAATAGGTGGTCTGTTTATACATTGTTAGCTGCCAGTAAAGGACAATGCTGAAGCATATCCCTCAAAAGCAGAGGTGAGGAGCACAGGGCACAAAGCAAACTCTCAGCCAGGATTTGAGGGGTGTGTAGTTGGTATCTGTGCCTCATGCAGCTCTGCTGTTCGCTGTGCCCAGGCATGAGACCCTGTCAGAGAATGTCTGCTTGGATCAGCTGCAATGAAGAGGTTTTGATGTTTGTGCTGATCCTTTCCTAGCAGTACAGCAGAGCTGCCATGCTAGACAGGCAATCAGCACTTAACCTGGCTCTTAATATCTGGCTCTTGCAATATGTCTGTTATTAAAATAATGCTATACCCAAGTAGTTTTAGTTACTTAATAACTCACACTTCCATGTTACTTGTTTAGAAATTAAAAGTGCTACTTTGGCTCAAGAGCCCACATAAACTGGAGCATGTCACTTAATTGGCTGTTTGTGCTTTCACTGGGAGGTACCAATTAAGCAGACTCCACTGAAGTTGTTTAAGAGGGCAGTGAGGTAAAAGCCAAAAAGCTATGAACTTAGAGGGAGAAGGGGGCATTAAAGAAGGTCAGCTGTGCCCCTGCATTAGGAGAAAAGTTCCTAATTTGTGAAGTGCACTCCTACAGCCGGCAACAGAGGTGCAAGCTTGAAAAGAAAATACCCATAGAGGAGCTGCTGCCCTCAGAAGAAAGAGGACCACATGTGTGCATATGCATACCTCCACCCCCAATGGATTAAAAGGTTTGAAAATTACCTCCAAACTGCCAGTCTGCTTGCTTTGTCTGTATTTGACTGGACCTTAATCTCCTTTCTAATTCAGTAGTAGCAGCTGGGGTTTGTCCTTTAATGTTTGTGTCTTTCAGTTTATGCTTAGTCACCATGACTGAAAGTAATGCTAACAACAGAAGTAGAAAGGATACCTATATTATATTAAAGAAGACATTTTCTACAGAAACATTAGACTACAGGCTAAGCAATCTGGCTGTAAGTGTGCTCCAGCAGAGGCTCGTTCTCTTCGTTGCTGGTCCTCACTAATCCTGGCCTGTCTTTCTCTGTTGATGGAAGGTGATCGTCACTTATAGGCAACAGATACAGGGAGTATGGATGGGAAACATGATGCAATCAACACAAATATATACTTTCTGTGTAAGCCATCACAGTGAAAGTGCGTGCCTCATATTCAGATAGACCTATCAACACAGCGTGAATATAGGCCTCTAAGTTACTGTGCCTTGAGAATGATTTGGGAACAGACTGTATGATCTTCAGGCAGTGTGTCTTCACAGTTCTTCATACAGTGTTTAGGAGGAAAAATAACAGACAATCTCTGAGTTGCTGTGATTTTCAATTGTCTTAAGTGATGCAATACTTCAGGAACCAGTACTTCTTAATGAGGTTTTGTGATTTCATTGCACGTTTCGTTTGAACATAAGGAGTATCTGTACAGATACTCAAATACAGTGGAGAAAAACTGCAAAATTTATGCTGCTTCTGTGTTTAAGAGTGTCTGCATTTGAGGGTTTATGTCTACCTCTTGTTCCAAAAATGTTTATGGGGTGAATTTTAAGTACTTTATCATGTGCAGGATTTTTAAAGGTACAGGAGCTAGGTTAGGGCCATTGTGCTCTTAAGACAGTTGTTGTGAGCCTGGTGCTTTCAGAAAGCATGTGTACCTACACAGATTTAATTCCAGGATGTATTGGCTGAACATGCTGCACTTGTGCTGCATAACTCTTATACATCCACCAAATTAGGCTTACTCTGCAGAAATTGGGAGTTTGCATATTGGAATTGGAGCTTTCGCGAACAGGAAATTAGTTCCTGTGATCACAGAAGCAGTTAGCTTTTATTTTCTCTCTTTTGCATAAGATGTCAGTGACAACTTTAAACATAAATAATGTTGAAAAATACAATCACTTCTAGCCAAAAAAATAAGGCACTATCAAACGAAAAAGGCTTCAGTTTTGTGTAAGGAAGCTTAATTGGTGACCAGTAACTTTAATCAAATGTAGAGGGGACTTACTTACCCAACCAGAGTGAATGTTCATCAATACAGCACTTCAACAGCAGTTTGCATTAGTGGTAAGCAACCATCATGATGTTCTTGCTTGTTATATTACAGCTTAAGTGTTCTGCAATGCAGAACTGTTAGTTCTGCTTGTATATAGCTATTGCTTCAAAGTGAGTGAGCTACTGAGAAGAATGACTTTTTAAAGCATAACTTTGGAGCCCCACAGCAGAAGGCCAGGTTCCCCACATTGGAATGGAAGTCCAGCGCTCTCAGTTTGGCAGTGAGACTTTATCCCACCCTTCCCTAAAAATGTGCGTGCATCAAATCTGCTTCCTCTCCCCCTGGCCTTTTTTTATATATTTGGGACAAAAATAGGAAGTTGGATGACACAAAAAAACATGAATTCCCTGCATTGTGTTAATATTGGAACATAAGCTATAAAACTGAGCAGGTCAGTACTGCTGACTTCTTGACAGTCAGGCATTAACACAACATACATGCAGTTCTGTTAATGTTCTTCAACTTTTCTCTCTCACATAGGAAAGTTGTATTTGCATTTCTGTGTATTTTGCCACTTTCTAATAGCACTATAAAAAGGGGCTGGAGACTGCATTGTCATATAGGGTAGGCACTGGAACAAAAGCACAGCTTTAAGAGCATCATTGTGTTGACCTTTCTTCTCCTTTTCTGCTCAATTCACACTGTGATCAATCAACAGCTGCTGTGGGAACCCTGGGTCAATATAATTTAAACTGGTTAGTATGTCAGAATGATGCCACTTCAAATACTGAAGCACTGAAACCTTGCTGTATAAATAAAAAAAATAAAAGTAGTAGAAACTAATTGGAGAAAGGTAAAGACAGGTGTTCTTCTTTGAAATATTTATTTTACAACATTTCTGAGCTGACAAGTCTGGATTTATGCTGATATAAATTATTCTTATAAAAACAGAAACAGACAATCCTGGGAGAAATGCTTTCCTAATCTCGAGCAGATTGTAGGAGCAAATCCCAAAGATGGTGTGAGCATGTGGGAAACTAGCTTTGTCTCTCCCTTAGCAGGTTACTCTGAAGTGCTCTGGTTCATTAACCTACATGTAATCCAGTTGCACTCCAAATTTCAGGCTTAGAAAGTAGCATGTGTTTCTTATAAACCTCCTCACCTGACCAAGGTTTTGTTTATCCCTTAAGAAAAATGTGTGTTATGTTAGTGATGGACATCAACCTGTAGGTGTTAAGAGGCATTCAGATTGCTGCTTACTGATCTGGGGAAGCCTCCTGTTCATGATACTTTTCCAAAGCATTTTTTTTTTTTTCTTTTTGTAAACAAAGAAAATCTTAGCTTGCGGAGTTAATGGAAAACATGAACCATCTGTGAATGTTACTTGCAGCTCATTTGCTTCATTAGCAAATATTAAATGGTGCTGTAAAGATCCACTGAAATCATGGAAATGTATTTTAACATTAAAATCAAAGTGCAATTAGAACATTTCATTGCATAATTGTTTGGCAGACAAAGATAGTAAGCAGAAGATACCCAGCTTTCTGATTTATTGGTCACAGGTTGTTTCTTTAGAACTGCAGAAGCTGGGATACATTTTTGTATTTATATTTTTAAATGATCTACACAATTATGGAAAGACAGTGCACACACATCTTGAGATTTATTTTGTATAAGTGTTTTTTACGTTTCCAACCTGTTATCTCCATTATCCTTTTTTTTTCCTAATTCAGCATAAACTGAAACTTGCATGACTTAGGGTTGGGGGCACAGACAGCAATATCTTCATGTTTTACCTTTGTGTTTGTCCTTCTCTCGAGTGTATAGCATATTTGGGTTTAATTATTATTCAGAGGTAACAAAAAATGGTTAATCACCAGTGTGGCCTAGAGTGTTTTGTAAGTAAACACAATGTTGCAACAGATACATACTCAATCTCAAAACATACCAGTTCATACCATCTTTAGAACTAAAGAGGTTAAAAAAAAAAATAAAAAATCTAGTGTTGAAATTCCTAAACTGAGTTTTTTACATATATATGTAAAATATAGACACAGTGTTATGATTGCAATTTATTTGCCAAAAGAAAACTACGAATGATCTCTGCTTTGCTGTTTCATATGAAACAATGAGGAATTATGATAGGTAAGAGCTGGTCAGCGATGCACAGACTCCTTATGCTTTTAATTTGTGTACAGAGTTCTCAGAGTAAGACTGTATTTACCGTCTCTTGCAGCTGAACAATAGGAGCTCAGCCTTGGAAATGAAATAACAAGTAGTTGAAATTACTGCTCAGTTGTTTTTAGCATAAAAGCTTTTCAGAGACTTTTTTGCTCAGTGTTTGTATAGGGTCCTATTTGTGACTAGGTTCCCAGGTGCTTTTGTAATGCAAATAATTATGTTTTTTTAAAATGCGCAGTGTGAACTCTAGCTTCAGGAGTAAATATTTAAGTACCTCTAATACTGAACACTTGCTGAATGCCTTAGTATTCCTGTTGCAATTGTTTAGTTTGTTTATTTGTAGAATAATGTTAGTCTTGGGGAGGTGAGCGGAGAAAAGTGTGTGTTGCTGAGATCTGCTGGCATTTAGAGTCCTCAATACTTTTCTGGATGAGGAGAACAAGGATAAGTACAGCAGGTGATTTAATCTCTAAGGTGAAATTAGAATATTGCTCCTTATGAGAGTAGAGGTATACTTCCAATCAGCATTAAGCTGAATTACTTCTCAGGGAGCCCTGTTGCTCTGTGGAAGATGTGCATTGCTGGGCTCTATTTGAGTTGTATGGTACCTGGGCATTGCAAATCCCTGAGGAAGCAGCAGAGCAATTCTTGTAGCTTCTAGCATTACAGGTGGTGCAGAAGGCATTCCTGGAAGTACATGAGGATAATGCTAAGCCCCAGACATTTTCATGACAATTGGTTCAAAAGCCAGGTGTTTCCTTTTGTTCCTGCAGCGGGCAGGGTGCTCCAGCTGCACAATACCACTGGTGCTGGGGTTACTCCTGCTAATCTGGGTGAGAATAAGTGTTTTAATAAATGCTTTAAAACCAAATGGACATTGAGCTCAAAAAGGATCTTTGATTGCTGCTCTTGTTCCTTGTAATCTGAGCGTGATGGAATTCAGTCTGGTTTAGTCATGAACAGCAGTTCTCATCTCACAGAAGTTTTGGATACATTGAAGCTGTTCCCAGCACATTGTTCTTCAGTTGTTGAAAAGCTATGCAAACAAAATGAAACCAGGCACCAGGTAGCTGCAGGGGCTGCCTTAACCAGATTCTTCTCTATACCATACAATGTTGATGTTGTCTTATTACTCTATTTGGATAAGAAAACTGGGTTCATTTAACCATTTATCCTTAGACTGCTGTTGCATTTGCCTAGCTCCCTTTGACGTGCTAGCAGCCAATGTGAAAGCATTGCAGTTGTTGGCACTGTGTATAAAGAAGTGATCAGATTTTGAGGCTTTTAGATGTACTGATGAAATGGTCATCATTGCGCTAACTAGCCTTCCGGTTTCCTCAGTTGTGGAAATAATGGGGTTTAACCATGACATCTTTGACAACAATGCCTTAAGACAGGGAGGGGTTGTCAGAACTAAGAGGTTTTGACCAGATTTTCAGCTATTATCTGCTAGCAATTGTAAAAGTAAGCACTTCATCTGACCCTTAACCATTGTGGCTATTGTGTGTATTTGGCTCTGGGAGCAATAGTTCTACTGAAGGCAGCATCAGCAGATAGCTTTGTTCAGTGCAGTCTTTACAAGAGATGAGGCAGGTGGTGGTGAAAAGGCAGAGGTTTGAAAGCATAGTATTTGGTCAGGATCTGGGGATAAGAATGTGAACCAGGTGGTACCTGAAGGCCAGGAAGTAACATAGGAGGACAAGGTTTGGCTGACACTTGAAGCTGGAGGTTTTTGTTTTAATCCTCGATTTATACCCTGATGCTGCGGGAGGGAGCCGGGGGGAACAATCTATGTTGTGTCTTCAATGACTTGTGTGACATGAACTCATCCTGGCTTTGGACAACATTGTGTGTGGATCTGCCAATGAAGATGAGCAGACAAGGAGTTCTGAGGTAGACCTACCTTTCTGGTTTTGAATCAAGGCATTTGCCACACCAAAGTGAGTTGAGATATTTGGGAGGTGAGGCAAAGGGATTGTTTTGTGTGTTCTGAGCCTTTTCTCTGAATTAATGTGCTACAGGGTTCAGTGTGCAGAGGCTGACTGTGCTTTTCTCACCACCACTAAATACATGGATCAAACAAAACACTTTTCTAAATGTAAAGTGAGCTACAAAAAATTCTCAGCAAGAATCATGCAAATGAATCTGCCTTCTCAATGCAATTTCCCTGCAAACACCAACACAGTGTAGGTCTTTGTAATGTGATAAATCAGCTGAAGCAGCAGGAATCTAACTGAAGGAATAGCAACTTTTTTTGAGCACCTCTGGAGGTTAATTGATGAAAGGATTTTGAGTTGATAAACACAACAGGAGGATTTGGATGTTTTCTCTCAGACGAAAACCTGTATATTCTGTGCTGCAAGACATTTATTTAAGGAGAACTGTAAATATGAACATCTAAGATTATAATTTCTTTTCCTTCTAAAAAAAAAATAAATGGCAAACCAAAACTTTTCTCATTTCTGTGTGAAGTATCCTTCTATCACTGTGACATCCCAGATAATTTCAGATCTCTTCAGGGGTTTTGTACTTAGATGCATATACATGCTAATACACAGACTGGATGGAGCAGGAAGATGACCTCCAAACTGTGAATCCCCATGGATGGGAAATAAACAAAAAGGAATGGACTAAGGCAGCTTTGCAATATTGGCACATGGTGATGATAAACAGTCAACACTGGCACAACACTGTTATTCAGCTTTCAACTGAGTTAGTCTTGCTGCTACCATTGGGAAAACTAATAACATACGAAACTATTGTTCAGTTTCATTAAAAAGAAATCTGATAAGATGGGGAAAATTGAATTAGCCAATCTCAATAGAGTTACCACTTGTTGGAGTGAAAGCAGAATCATCTCTAATAGAATATGTCCCAGATAGTTTTGGCTGGTCCACACAGCCATGGAGTACAAATTTTGTGTGCAGATGCTGGCACAGCCATGCAGCATGCTAATGTGAGCATTAGTGGGTCAGCACTTTCCATCTCCAGCACTAGCTCCATAGCCAAGGCTGGCAGTGGTACTTGTTAGATCAATATAATGAATTGATTTCTCTTGGCAAAGCAGCATAAAGCTTCTTTCCAGTGAGGTTGACCTGCCACTACTGAGTGTCTGTCAGGTAAAGCGTCCTCTGAAATCTCTCAGTCTGAATCCCATACACTAGCCATTGCTGTAGCTACTTTGCTAGTGTGTGTAACTATTTATTAAAAAAATCAATTTTAGACTCATAAAGCTGAAAAAGTCTTTCATGCCCAGGCCTCTTGATGTATAGGCTGATGTTGGTATTACTGTGACTTTGATTCTCCTGCCAAAGCCTCAGTAGAGCACTACTGTACATCACTCCATGTTTTCTGTAATGGCCCTAGCTTGAGCTTGCAAGCCTGAAATGCTTGTGTCTCTTAACAGTGACTTGGGATTATTATATCTAAAATAACCAGCGCTTGCTCATTTTATGTTGGAAAACTAAGTCATTATGAGCTACAATAAACATAATAGCTATGTTAATATATAGTTTACTTACTCCAGGTAAGATCAATATATTTTATATGTAATAGAAACACCCACATATAATATTTAGCAACAAAAGGGTATTTTAAAAGGTTATTCTGAATTACAATTTGTAGGGGATTACCTAGCTAGCATTAAACCCCTTTGAAGGCTCAGTACTGGAATGTCTCTAATTCAGTTTAGATTCCTTATTTCTTCTATACATTAAGGCTATTTAATTTGAGAATTACAAATGGTTATTTTTACACCTTTATTCTTCTAGAATTTATTTTCCAGAGCTGTACTTTATTTTTTTTTTTTTTTACTTTTTTTTTTCAGTAGTCGTCTGGCTGGCTTTTTCAAACATTGTTGCTATAGAGAGGGCTTGGTTTTCCTTAGCCTGGCTGTCTGTGGCCTCTAAAGAACTGCAGTGGCTCTCTGCTACTTGTTGCACCTTCTAAAATACCTCTTATGTCATCTCATTTGTGCAGAAGTGGTGCATTCTAACTGTTCAGGTTTAAATAATATGTTATCAGATTTAAAAGCCTACTGTCCTGAGATGATCAGAGCGAACTACTTCATTTTTAGTATGTGAAGAAATGAAACATTTTGTAATGGAAACTTAAATCTCCTGCCTGTGGAATGAAATGACCTTGCATGGTACAAGATTTACATTTAAGCCAATGGGCACTAAAACCTGCTATATACAACTTTGTATTTCAAGCTAGCTGTAACTCCATTTTGTGAAATCAAAATGGAAATTGTATTCTGAATGTTTTTATTCTAGCAGATTTAAATATGGTGATATAAATAAAACTATTAGATATCAAAGATGGAGAAAAAGGTATTTTAAAAGTATTATGTTGAAGAGTGAGAATATGTGGTGACTGTCAGAGAGAAAAGGCTCTTGAGCCACTGCTGGTGTGTTCCTGAAATAGGAAGCAATAACAGGGAGCTGGAGACTAGTGGAAATTTAATGTGAGTCTGAAAACCCAAATTAGAAAACAGCTGGAAAGATGTTCTAAGTGGGCTGCTCTCATGGCAATCTGTGGACTTCACAGCAGCTGTAGTAGTCTGTTACAGCATCTTGTATGTGAAGACTTCTATTTGCCTATTTTTTTTCCTAACGATATATATTTTTTCCTTTGGCTAAAAAGTCATGTAGAAGTTCACTTTCTTGTTCTATTTCAGTGGGTCAGAAATGCAGCAGGCCTGTTCCCTGTTTCAGTTATACTAGTGAATCTGTTCCTGAGAATGTGTCTCCCAGAAGGCAAACAAGGGAAAGAGAGAATTTCAGTCCATCTGTTCTGTCCAAAATTAGGAATTACAGAGGAGTGTGAGAATAAAAACCAACACCAAAACCTAAACCCCTGCAGTCCCATAAACCTTACCCATGCTTGAATTGAATCTAGTTTTCCTGTCACTACTAAAACCACTTCAAATTATGCTGTACCTTTTTACAACTTAATTTTAATTGGAAACAAACTGCTATGTGAACGGAATAAATCACATTAGATGTAGATAATAGGAATTAAAAAAAAAAAAAATGTGTGAAACTGAGCTTGGAGTTGAAGCTCAGATGTCTAGACATCTCAGAATTACCAAAATTCATTCTTATTGGTGAGACAGTAGCTTGTGTTAAATTCTAAGCTAGAAAGACTTAAAGGGGAAGGCAAGATAAAGAGAGGGGCTGTGCTGTGCACACAGCCATGCTGTTTACAACATTCTGTTTCACAGGTCACAGTTCAAATCTAGTTGTCTAAAGCTGATGCAATTCAATAGAGTGAAACTATTCCAGCAGTTGTGGCTATTCTGCTTCATTATTCTTCTTCAGTAAAGCAGGTATATTAGGGTTCAAAACTTCTGAACTGTGTCCTCAGTACTCTGAACTCAATTTCCTAGCAACTTGCACAGTAAAAATAGGACCAAAAAAGTGTTTGCATTTACTAAGGGAAAGTTGTACCACACTTTCCCTCCAATCTCTTTTTACAAAAAAACCCAGAAGTGTGCCATGAAGTGACAAGCTCTTTGATTGAAATTCAGAGGGTTCCCCCATGGTCTGCTTCTAGTAGTATCAGTAATTAGAAAAGAGCAACTGAAGTTACAGGAGTGTTCAATGAAGTGATTCTGAAGAGAGCTACAAATGCCAGTCCCCAAGGGTGCAATTACAGCATTCTAGTGAAGGGACCTGTAGGAAAAGCAGATATGCAAACATTACACCCAAGACTTTAAAAGATGCATGAAAGATCACGCAGATATTTACAAAACTGGTCTTTCATTCTGCTGCATATGATATTCCTCAGCTTATTTTCACAAAACCAGTAAACGAAAAACCTCTTGTAAAGTGTGACTTCCCTTTCTATTCCCTCTTATCTTTTTTCTGCTTCCTACTGCAACCATTGTGCGTTTTAGAGACCGCTGTCGCACAGATTTATAATCCATAATGCCCAGAGAGAGCATGTGGTGCAAGATACATGGGCCATATCATAAATAACTTGAGCAAGTAGAGCTTAATTTTCCTTAGAAATTGAGCATCATCCCCCAGATCTCTCTGGAACAACAACATAATTGTCCCTAATCCAGTCCTTATTGCCCAACCTTCTTATTTGGTTCTGTACTAAACTTCTAATAACATGAACTGTCAAAAGGCGATTTTTCTTTTTGGAGACTCCTTGGCTTGCAGTTTCTAGGAATACAAGGTCTATGTAGCTACACATCAGAAATAACACTTGCTTTCTCATGCAAAATGAGACTGCAAAGTGCGCACTACAGCTCACCTTGATCAGGCTCAGAAAGTCTTTGATAGTAAGGTGGGAGGCAAGCTAGGTCAGTGCTTTCAAATAGTGGGGTTTTTTTTGTGACTTGATGAACACACTGCCACAAAAATCATAGCTACTTATTTTCAGGACATAAGCAATTTCTCAATTTTCTTATGAGGATTAAGTATATCCAGTGAAAACATAAGGATTTCACTGATTCCTTTCTCCTTCAAAAACTTGGTTTCAGTTAAATTAAGGGAACATCTACATACTGACTGGAGCAGCGTCTAGAATCTAAAATATTATATATTTATATACCAACCAGCAATTAATTCCAGATAGTAATACCTGCTATTAGTATTCAATTAATGGTCAGGGTGGTTTTCTGACTACTGTATTTTCAAGGGATATCACAATCCAGTCCCTAATGCATTTGTACAGTGGTTAAGACAAATCAAGTACTGTACACATTATTTGGATTATTTGAACAGCTTAATTAACTTATCTGGCTTTTAAGCAGTACTTGGAAACTCTGTTATACAAATAGGAAGGCCCAGTTAACACAAAGTAAAAATGTGATAATTGCATTTAAATGATCTTAGACAATAGCATGTTGTTAGCCTACATGGTTTGCTGTTATTTGGAGCCATGAGCTGGTCAGAAACAGATTTGGTAGTTGAGTTGTCTGTTGATGCAGTACTAGCTGCTTATAGGGTACATGAAAAGACCTCTCAGAGTACAAAACTTCATGAGTCACATGCCCTTGTCACTATTCCAGTGCTTTCAACATAGACAATGCTCTTTAAAATATTCTTCCTACTGCATGACCTTGGGAGAAAGGCAAAAAGTTTATTATCTTTGTGTCTCTGTTGTAGTCTCTGCCTATTCCAAATTATTGAAAACCTCACAGTTACAAGTGACAAGTACAGGGGGACAATCACTTCCTTGGTCTTGCTGGTCACACTATTTCTGATACAAGCCAGGATGCCATTGACCTTCCAATTTATTCCAGTCTTTGGAGAGGAGCTTCCATGGTTTTAGCTACCACTATTAAGCAAGAAGGATAGTTGATTCATTCTCTTTGGAATGAAAGGAAAACAGAAGGTATGTCCAGTGGCTCCAACAAGACATGCCGTTGCCACAAGCTAAAATCTGCATGTCCTCCAAAAAAAGGTAGGAAAAAGGTGAAGGTGCAAAACAGGAAATATAACTTTAGGCCATTGGGCCTTCACTTATTGCAGAAAGATCCACAGGTATTTAGAGCCCATTTATATTTTATGGACTTTTCTGTGATTGATCAGTTTTAGAAGGAAAGAGAAGCTTTTCGGATTTTTTCTAAGCGCATCTATGTTTAGCCTGTTGGGTTCTGAGATGAAGGACATCAAAAGAGATTCTTTCTTGGGAGTGAGCACTGTCTTTTTATCCCATGACTCGGACCACTGGCAAATTCCACACTTGTCATAACACTTTTTTCTGATTTGGTCAGATTATTCAGAAGAAATGCATACAAAAAAATAACATAGTCAAGGAGGAGTCAAGGATGCCAGATATTTCATTGCTTTGAAGAAGAGGAATACGGGGACCAGAAATATTAGAGAGAGATTTCCAGATTGCTACTGAATTTCTGTGGTATCTTTCAATTTTCATTTCATCTATTTCTTTTTTTCTGCTTAGACTCTGAATGCTGGCTGACACAGGCTTTAAGCAGCTTTAAGGGTATCAGTGGGCTATTTTGTCAACATAAAAAGCCACACAGGCCATATAGCTAGCAGGTTTTGAAGAATCCGATTAGTTCTAATGCATTCATATGGGCACTCAAATCACTAACTGCTTTTAAAAAGTGGAACCACTGTGTGTCTGTATAGATGGTAGCAGGCAATCCAACACACTTCACAGTCTCAGACTCAACATGGAAACCGACCTTTCAAAATTCAGATACTTAAAACCTCTTGCATATCTTTAACACTGTATTAACATTCAAATGCAGATTTCAGTTTACTCATTTTCTGCTATTATAGACCTCCATTCACTGTGAGATCTTGAATAGGTTATTTTCTATACGGTGTTGTGAAACATCTGTATACTTTGACAGTTTTTGTTAGACAAATATAATGAATAAATTTCCCCCCAGTTCTTTTGAATATTGCTACTCTGCTTATATTCTTTAACTGCATAGTATGACATGTATAACATGAGATCCCGAACTGTCTTTCATTTCAGAACAGCGTGACACCAGTACATTGATGGAGTTGAAAGCCATAAGAAGTTATCATTACACTCTCAGAAATGCTATCGTAATCAATCTTATGATATGTATTCACCAGTTAGACATATACCACAAATCAACCACCTGTAACCACAGATAGAAATGACATGATTTAATCTTTGGTGCAATAAGGTAAAATGAATCAAATTCACACTGACAGGAACCTGCAGTGCACTCAGCTAAAAAAAGTTTGTCATTGGTATGGACAAATCACAACTGGAAAGGCAACCAAGAGTGCTGCTGTTTTATCGCTGCAGATGCAGAATATATGTTTGAGCCTTAGACATCTAGTCAACAGGAGTTGATATATTCTACAAGTTCATTTTACTTGAAACTAGATTATCGTCAAGTAGAGGGGCAAAGTGGGCTATGTTTCCATTCTCCACTTATTATTACTACAATCCCTGATGCGATTTTTATAAGAAATAAATACTGAGTTATCTCTCGGCTTTCCGCATAACATTGAGGTAATGGGAGTTGGACATGTTGGCAGTCCCACTTGACAAAACGAAGGTCAGTCCTACTTGATTGGGTGGCCTTAATTTCCACCTAAGATGATTGGAAGAAGAGCTATGGGACAAGTCTTTGTATAAGTCTGTCTCTACAGAAGATGTTTGATATAAATTTGCCTATGTTTGGATTAAACAGATGCATCAACCTGCTGTAATTTCAGAGTCCTTAAAATATACCACCATTACTTTTTCAAGAACCCACTGTCTGCAGCTGCTATTTTGTGACAGAGTGATCTTTCACTGGAGGTAATTTGCATTAGATGCTTATCTTGTTTCATTATACTCCCTGATTTGTCTTAGTCTGAATATTCATTTTTGGGAAACAGGAAACACAAAAAGCGATGAGGCCTCCTGTGGAGCGAATTTTTTTTTACGCTTCTTCCAAAAATGTTAAGTACAGAGTCATTATTGAGTACGGAGTATTACAGGCTAAACAGTGCTATTAGTCTAGTGTCACCAATTTCTATCTCATTTGCATTAGACTTACCTGAAGTACTAAATGTAGCCATGAAAACTGATGTGCCCTGTTTCTTCAAAAACCTTCTAGCAAAATACCCTAATGTAACACCAGCCATGTGTGATCAACATGCCTTTGTGTTATTTATTCCACACAGTGCATTCATTCTCAGTTAGTGCATTGTCTAGGTAAAGACCATGGGATTTTTTTTGTACTCTGCTATAAGACAGTATTTAATTTTAAAGCAACAGTGTCTTCTTATCTCGTTAACATCCATGCATTACATATAAAAAGGTTTTAGCTATGCAGATACTTTTGGTACAGTGTTGTGGAACTTGTGATTAATATGTTTTCTAAATACTCATGGTCTTCAGACTGCCTGTGTGATAAGTAGTACAAAGCTAAAGCAGAGGAGATGTGTGAGTACATTGAAATAGTGAATGTCTGCAAAGAAATCTCAATTTTCATTAATTTAAGAAACATGTATATAAATTTAAGAGCCAGGCAGGCTCCATTTCTCCCAGAAATTAAAAGAGTAGGGATAAGGGAAGAAAGACACTTTCATAAACAGTAAGGTCTAGGGAAGTAAATCCATTTAAGTCCAAATAACAAGAGGGGGGGACAGCTGCCAGCTAATGTTCTGGAGTATTCAGGAATGGAGAGAAGCAATCCTCCCTTGACCAGAAAAGAAAGTTGGCTGGGCTGATAATTCTCAAGCATTGAGAAAAGAAGGAAAAAAAATACAAGTAGCTGTTTGGGTAAGACTGCATGCTTTAACCTTTACTCCACAAGCTTACCCTTTTACCTGGAGTATATATCTCTGAGTTTATAAAAAAAGGCCTACTTTTAAGTTGCTAGTGCCTAGAAGCTTTAGGAAAGGTGTCCCAGGTGTTTTGTTTTGCCAGAACTTCCACAGTGACAAACAGAAATAGGACTAGGTCCTGCTGATATGGTCCGAGTCCTGGTAAATCATGCTCTTTTGCTGGCTTGGAACAAGGGACTGGGAATGGCTACACAAGGTTGCATGACAACTGAGCCAAGTATCTACCAGCCCTAAATGAATTCTTAGGGCATTGCTTCCTCCAAAACAGCAAACACATCACCTGCCCAGAGATGCTGGCAAAAGCACCATAGAAGAAAGAATACTGTCCTCTTTTGAGGAAAATTAACTCTACTCGAATACAGCTTAAGTTTAGGCTAATGAGTTATGCTTCCCAGTCAAAAGTAGTGCCAAAAATCATTATCTTCCTAATGGGAACTTGTACAGGTATAGCACACAGTAAAAAAACAGTCTGTAAAATAAGTACATAAGCATATCTTTTGTTATGGTATCTACCAAATATGGGAAAGTATTTCCATTTCTTAGAAGTGTATAGTTTTAGACAGGAAAACCAATTTAACCCTACAGTCATCGCATGAATCATGCAACAGAAATGGTTACCTGACCTACAAATTTCAACAAATGAAAATGCTGAAATCGCACCCAGGATATTACAGTATAAATTTTGCTAGCTCAGTAATATTTTAGCAGTCATGCACTGCTGGGATCTATTGTTTGTTCCCCATCAAAAGGATGATATATCTCACAGCATACAGAGCATTATCCGACAGCAGCTGGATTTTCCTGAGATTCAGAAGTGAGCCAGAGTGCAGTTTCTATCAGCCTTTGAATTCACAATTTGATGTGTATGTGGCTTTTATTTGTAAAAACTCCTAAAAATCATATTATTGAAAAAGCAAACTGGATATAGGAGAGAAAGGATGCAACAAATACAGCAGAAAAACTGAATTTCTTCCTGCTCTCAGCTGAGGCAAAGTTTAGTTTCGGCAGCATCACGTATTAACAATAACTCGCTCTTCCTTTTGTAAAGGCCTCCTCCATCTGAGGTTGAATGGACTGCAACATTAGAGAGTGTTCCCCAAAGATACCATAGGTCTTGTGAATTTAGTAAAGTAGTCACAATAAGGATTTTTATAAAAGTATACCCGTAATGATTATATGGTTTCCAGTTAAAATATCTCAATATCAGAAGCATGTGAAAAACTGTGGTATTCATGAAACTTTACAGGAAAATCACACCTTACTTGCTTTAGTTTTCACCTTAACCATTTCTTAGGCATATATATCTGAATGTTTTTTTTTAAATAGGCCCCTGCTTGCACTGATCACTGTTTAATTGCCTATGTTTTGCCTTTGAACCAAACTGACTTTTTAATAGCCTTTTTCTCCCTTCTTCCACTGCAAATATGTCTCACTATTTTTCATAAATGGTTAATATCAAGTGGTCACACACCATTCCACTCATCCTTGGTTTTGACTGCCCATGTCACAACTCTCTTTAAACAATAAGACTGCAGCATTAGTTTAATAAGAGAAGTAAATTCTGCAGAAATAAAGATGTATGAATTTAGGCAGCAGACCCTAAGCTGCATTTAGAATTTTACTGGATCCTCATGAAATTTCATCATTACATTTTACTTTTTATTGAAGGGTGGTAAAAACCATAGTATATATGTAGTTCCATGGAACTATTGAGAAGTTAATCTGCTGATGTAAAATATGAACACTTACAAGTCTGATTAAAAAGTTACCTGCGTATATCAAAATGCCTATATTAACTCATAAAAGTTATATTGGAAGAACACTTCAACATTGTTTTAGTAGTCCTATGGAGAAACGCAGAGAGATAAAGGCACACTAATGAAAGCATTATTAATTATCAATTCAGGGATTCTTTGGGATATGTTTCTACACACATTCTTACAATGGGGACTACAACAGCAAATACTTTACAGGTATGCAGTACCTGTCCTCCAGGAACTTGTATTCACAGATTTTTTAAGTTGTCCACTTTGATGGGCTGTTAAATCCTACTTAATAGGACTTGCCTAGGACTGCAGACCTTAACTAGCCATGGTGAGGGCACTCAGCCTCAGAAGCGATCTCTCAGTGGCTTTTGAACACTTTTTGAGTTGTCATATCCCATGACAGTTGGGACTAATTCGTGACTGGTCACAGCAAAAGTTAAGACAACCTCAATGTTCTTACCAAAGATGCTCAGTTTCTCTCAGACTCCCCTTTGTGACAACAGGCGTACGCAAAAATAAGGTTGTTTAGGTTTCCTAATGTTCTTTTCTTGTGCAAGCTCTTGGAAGTGAGATACATCCATTGGAGGGCTTCTAAGCAAATCAAGCTGGGCTCAGGAATTCTCTCTTAAGATGATAAAGTTGGAGAATGGGACACAACTCAAAGTGTTAGATGTGAGTTGACAATGCTCCTGCCTGGCTGTCTGCTTGCAGCTGGTGGTGGAGATGGCAGACTGGTTTTGATGAACCCTTGCTGAACCAGTATGATAACTCTTTGCTCGTTATATGGCAGATAATACTCTGCAAAGATGAAAAAGGCCCAGACCCTGAAAGGCAGACTTCTTCCAACTACTGGATCTAAATTCTAATAAGTACCTACCTATGCAGAGAAAGGAATAATTATCACACGCTAAATCTACTACATAAGAAGATTATTTAATAATCCCTTCAATGTCTATATTTAAATGCTACCCAGCTGGAGCAGTAACATGTAAAGGAGGCTACACTTCAACAACTTGTTTTCAAGCAAGTAAGTTAAGTTTTTTTAAGATCAATATGAGATGAACAGAAAATATTTGATTACCTCTGGAGCTGTCAAGTGTCAGATTTTTTTTCTCAGCTGAAATAAAATCTGGGCTAGCAAATATACATCTGCTTTTTATTTTTTAACATTATTCATGGGCTGAATCTTAGCTTGAAATTGAAACAGTAAAAGGAGTTAGAATTCTGGAAAAGCACTATGTCAATTTATAGTATAGAAACATCTGAAATTGCTAACTAGGAATGGAGTTCACCAGCATACCAAAGGCAGAGAGTATCTGTAGTGTGATGCAATGTACAGTGAAACTTGCTTGTAAATCACACTGCCTTTTAAAATTCAAATCCTTGTCTCTAGCAAAGTAGCATGCTTCTGAAGTACTACCTCATGCCTGAAATTACAGTACTTGACAAATAGTGTTGTTTGCAGAAGAAGTTGTGAGAAAGGTGAACTAAGCAAGTTGCCCAAGAACAGCTCATGCTGTAGATCTGGGGTGAATGTTGCAGTTGCTTTTGCATCTTGCTTGTGTCCCATGTAGGGCAAAAATTCTAAGATTTCCAAGTTCTTTAAATATCAGATCATATTACTAAATCTCAAGTGGCTTTCTGAAAGGCCACTGCCTTCACACTTGCTTAACAGGTGGTTATACTTGTAAATCCTCAGAGCAGGAACAACAAGAATACATCCTACATCATCTGTCCTGTGCTCTGAAAGTGCCTTTAAAATGTAGTTGTGTTACCTACCTAGCGATTTTTCCCAGCAACCTCTTGAGATCTGAGCTATTAACTACCAGTGAATGAGTACATGTGCTGTGGCCTTTGACCTCATCTTTGGGTTCTCATTTCTGATGTTTCTTTCAATAACTTCGCTGGTTTCTTTTTTTTTTAACTGCCACTGAGTTTTGTTTTGTGGGTTTTTTTGTTTGGTTTCTTTTTCCAGAGCTATGTCTTGCACTGTTGGGCCGTATCCCCAGGACAGAAATACTTACCTTTCCTTTCATATCTCATGTGCAATTTGTTGGCCCTGACAATTCCTTTCATTCTGAAAAGTATTGCTTTAGAGAAATCAGTTTTAAAGCCTAGCAGCAACTCGGACTATTTTTGTTCATTCCAAAGAATGTTACCAAGTTGTGTTGAATGCTGCAGCAGTAATCAGCACCTCCAGGTAATGACTCCTGACACTCTTCTGTACAAAATGTTGCTGAAAACTCATGATCAGGCTTTTCTTTTTAGGCAAACAAAGGAAAATGCTGGGGGAGAGAGAAGATGAAAGCATTTACTTCCTCCCCCTTGGAATAAGGGCTATGAAAAGGGATGATGAGATGTCAACATGGGATCCTGAACTTGCTGAGGATGAGGAAAAGGACACTGTTGTTGTGTCTCTCCAAAGGAGCTGTCACCTTAAGTTATAATGCTGTGCTATGGCAGACTGCCACCCCCCACATGGGTATACTTTGAAGTGCACAGACTAGAAGCAGTTCAACTTCCCAGGTACACCAGCTTAGATAATGTCAAGGAGTGGGGAAAAAAGGAAAGAAGCTTGCCTGTCAACTTTGAGTGAATAAATAAAAAATTACCTAAACCTTTCCCATCTGCTGTGCCAGGAACTTGAAAACTGACCTAGTGGCTTTTAACTTTTTTTTTTTTTTTTTATCCCAGTCTTTCGAGAGTGTAAAGTTTTGAAACATGTCCTTTAAAATTCAGCTTCTGTTGGCGGGGATGCAGTCAGCTTTTCTCCGTGGAGCACATGTACCAATACGATACCTACAGTAACCTGGGGATCTCACGGGTTTCCCTGGGGAGAGAGTGATTACTGACCCTACACAGCACAGAGACCAGCTTCCCTAGGTGCTATGGATCATGTGGAAGTAATGCTCGTCTTCCTCTTCATTTTTGAGACAGTGTTTTTGCCTCAAGGGTCTTACAGTCTGGAGTTGAAGGCACTTTGCTTCCATTTCCTACATTATTTTTTTTTTTTTGTCTAGCATCATTCCAGACGTAATTTCTAATCAAATAAAACTATGGTGAATGTGTAATGATGCTGAGTAACTTGTCTGATCTGAACAAGACAACCTCTTCCTTTGAGCATGGCTAGAAGCAAAAAAAAGGCTTTTCTCTATTCTTTTCTTTTTTTTCTTTTAAAAGGTAGTGCTCAGACAACTTCAAAGAAAGCTTTTGACTTGGCTTTAAACCAGCTACTTAGCAGACAGAGAAGAGTGCAGAAAACCAAAGTACTCTCTTCACCTAGTTGATGAGGGGAAGCTGGCCACCACGGATGACTGGTTGGGTGAGAGAGTGGGAGGAACAGTGGAAGAACTTGCATGAGGAGGACAGCAGACAGAAACTGCACCTTGCCTTGCTGCTGGGGTGAGCAACTGAAAAGCTGTAGCTGGGCAGTGAGACTACTAGCAGGACTAGGGGTTTCTGCTTGATTTCTTGTTCTACTTGTAAAATGTGAGGAAGCATTGTGCCACAATGACATCCACCTTATAAACCTACAGTCTTCAACTTTTTGTTGGTAATTCAAAATTTTTCCATGTTAACTTCTGTGAAGGATTAGGTAAACCATGTTTCAAGGGAGGTATACACAAGAAAATCTATATAACCATGAAAATAAGCTGTTAAAATAACTAAACCTATTCAGGAGCTTGCTTAGTTAACAGTAGATCAAGCCAATAATGTTCATACGACCCATATCCTGCAACTGATTTTGCAAAGACAAACCAGTGTGCTCCTTGTACTTGGACAAACCTCAGGTTTGACCACCACATAAGATTCAGGTGCTAGAGAGGGGTACTTGGATCTAGCACTGCAAGAAAAGTAGCACTTTTTCAGTAATATTCAGGACTTCTTTTGTGGTACTCTGCTATACATGGGATTGAAAAGGCCATCTCTGAGGTAATAGACTTGGGTGTATAGTGGAAATATGAGGTTAGTTTATCTTTCCTAGTTTCTGTATCTTGTCTTTTTGTATTTACAGCACAGCTGTGAGTCTTTTTTTGCATCTTTGCAGCCTTCTCTGATTCTTCAGTATGTTTATTTTCTTCTTTTAGCTGTAACCTGCTTCTTACTGCTGCTCCCAGAGTCTGAAATGCTTTTAAAAATGCTATTTGTAACTGTAAATAAAATCTCAAGCACTCCTATTTTATATTTATCATTAATGTTCAGGTATCACATGTCTGTGGATATTTAAAGAATGTATTCAAAATTCAGTATAGCTAATAAGTCTTAGGAAATGGGTGGGAAATACCATATGCAGCAAGACTATGCTTTATCTCATCTGGTTACAGAGAAATCATTAATACCAGGGTAAAAATCACAGTGCTTTATGAGTTTAAACTAAATCTAGTTTGTGTCTCATTATAACTCTACTTAATTTTCTTTTATTCTCATCTTTTTCTTTCTTTTTTTGTTTGTTTGTTTGTTTGGGGTTTTGTTTGTTTGTTTTTTGTGGGGGGTAAAGAACCAACCATGCTCTTCCTGCCCTGTCCGAATCTCTACCAAGCCAAGCAAAGCCCTTCTTTTTATCCCTCTTTGATACTATAAGGCTTTATGCAGGACCAATGTAAATTTCTTTCTTCTACCCTTGATGCCTGATGTTTTAGGAATAGGATTTATCTATGAATGTTTATTCTCTTCTAGCCTCTATTCTAGCAGTGTAAATATTTGACTTCACAGTTGTAAAGTTAGCATAAACTTCACAGTAAAAACTTCGTTTAATTAAAACCACCAAAATATGTGCCAACTTTGTGTATGTACAAGAGGATGGGCTAGAACTAGCTACCTGAAAATGTTGCTGTGCTTGTTTCAATGTCTCTTTATTCTGTTTTGCAGAATGTCTTTCAAAGGCAGATTTTCTGCAGGTGCAATAGAAGAGAGTAAAGGAGAGTTAGGTAGTGCGTATGAAAGTTTCTATTCTATCAGGCACATCCAATTACAGAAGTTAGGACTTATCCTAAAACTTCCTTTAAATATACTTTCTAAAAGTATGCTGTCACATATGTAAGATAAACCAGTACTGGTATGTCATAGATGCAGCTGAATTTTAAATACCCTCTTGTTTATATGCCTGCAGTCATCTCAAAGCACGCAAAAACATCTAGAGGTCAAATTAAATGAAATAGTGATACAATCACTTAGTTTGGCATACAAATTTTTCATTTGCAGTAGTAAATGCTTAAAGATGCAAAAAGAGAGACCATCTCAAACTTACTGGATATAGAAAATAAACATATGGAGAAAAGTATATGGATTACTTTGATCCATGACAGTTCTGTGTTTGATATTATGTCTAAATTTTATAGTTGCCCTGGATTTTTTTTTTAATATAAGACTATTTAGGATAATTAGTTGAGAGGGGTTAGGATCCAACCCAGGATGAGACATTTATTGGTACTAGAGTCTGGGTAAATAGAAAGCTAGATTGCAAACAGCAGCACTTTAGGTTTTATACAATACAATGCCAGGTGCAGCTTGATTTCATAAAACAATAACCCCTGGCTGATGGAGTGTAATATGGCACATCTTCAAGAATAAATGAGACAAAATATTCCAATTACAGACTAATCTTACTTCTTTCTATCCTGAGCCAAGTATTTGCCTCAATTGTTCAGCAACAAATTACCCCAGCAGCAGAGAACTACAACAGAAGATAACAAAGCAGAGTCTGCTCAGGGAGATTAACTGTTGATCGGATTCTCATATCAAGAGTTCTTGAAGGAAAAAAAGCAAACTAATTCACAGCAGATGAGACACTGATGTCTTGTTCTTCGTCTTCAGAGGAGCCTTCTGTGCAGTGTTCTCCAGGATTTTTTTGGAAGCTGCTTTTTGAAGATTTGTGCATGCCTTCTCCAAAACACATGGTGCAATAAGAAAATCAAACCTACAGGAACAGTTTTATGGGGAGTGGGTGGAAAAAAAAATCTTAGAAGTGTTGAGTAGTGACAATTAATGCATGTATTCAGCACCTCTGAGAGATTTAATTAATGATTTGTCATTAACTCTTTCATGTATACATGTCATAAGAATGTATCCCTTTTTCTATTCTTTCTTTTGTGGTTTTAAGACTAAGGCTGATTTTCCCCGGCATGCTGCATAGGTGAATTTCTAAAGAGGCAAAACTGAGACAGAGACAACCAATGCAGATATCAGTTTCAGCCACACTGTGAATATAAATCTATTATTGCATTGAAGAAGTTTTAGTGAATGATATTAATGCATGCACTGCAGTTGAACTTCCTCCTTCTTACTTGGAACTTTGGTATTCTCACTCCCCAGCCACTACAAAAATTTTTATGTAGCTACTCTAATGACAACCTTTCTGTGTTTTCTTCACTCAAAGCTGTGGGTCCCTTGAAGCCATCCGTGGCATCCACTGGGGATTGGATAGCTATGTAATTACTCATTTGCTTACAGATGATTAAATGAATGTTATTGATCCACACAGACCCGTTATAGATTTTGAAATGCTTCACAGTCAGGTACTGTTGCAGCAATTTAGTTTGTAAATATTTTCTATAACTTAAAAATGCATCATTACAGCATTGGAAACAGCCACTTGACATGATGCATATATTTTAGACTATGAGGATCAACTGTATTTTTAAATGTGTAAAACTACTGCACAGGAATATCCATATGCAGATGGCAGAACAAATTTGGACAAAATTTTCAGTGAGTGGTTAACAGCCATTATTTGGAGAAATACAGGGTTTAACCTAGCATAGTATCTTAGTATAACATCTCACCTGTGTCATCTTTGTTATTAAACACCCAGATCTAGGTGAACTGAGCTGCTTAGCAAGCACAGGCTGTTAAAGGGACTTCCTTATATCAGCTATTTCCTTGCTCTTCTGGAAATGTTCTATTGAGGGAGACCAAGCAGTATTTAAAACAAAACTCAGCAACCTTACATGTTTCTGAGTTATTCCTGGGACAGCCCAGACAGTGACTGCTGATGATTCTCTGTCTGTTTACCCCTCAGTTTAAGAATACATGTTTTGTTGACCTTGTTTCAGATTGTATTGAGCAGCATGCTCTAAATCACTTTGGGTAACAGTCACTGGAAGTCTGAGGTAGCTGAAAAGTCATGGAACAATGTGAAAAATACTTGAAAAAAGTGATTTTTCAGAATGTTAAAAGAAGCTCTGAAGACTGATGAAATGTGGTAGTTCATTGTGTTTATAGGGGTGCTGGTTAAATAATGTGAATGTAGAAAGCAAGAGGGTTTAATGAAGCTAACTTCTGTTTGTTTAAGAGGGTAGGATGATTTAGCTTCAGCTGCTTAGGTCATGGGTAGCTCTTGCGAGTAGAGACAAGAAAGTGCAAGTATGATACAAATTCAAAGGTGCTGATGAAAATCAAATCTTTGGAGAACCAGTGTAACCAGCATTTGATCAAGTGCTAGACCTCCTCAGGAGGGTAGCGCAGGTGAAGGAATTGCCTTCAGCTGGAAATCCTGATGAAAAATACTTAGGTCAAAATGGCAAACCAAAGAATGACTTTGCTGTTAGCTTCCCCATTCATTTTGAGTAATTGAGTGCACGCATGATGCCATTTTGGCTCCAGAGACGTGTACCACCGGGTAGTAGGTCCATTGCCTCATATGCAGATTGTCTGTAATATTATAAGCTAGATTATCAAATTGTTTGTCAATGCTTTGGATTCTCAGAACACTCATCTATCCTTGAGACATCTGCAATCAGCCAACTCCTACAGACTTGGCCAGCCAGTGCTGTTTGGCAAATAGGAAAGTGGTCTGGTTATAGATGGTTTGATTTAAGATACCTGCTCAGAAAAGTGGATGACTGCTTATTTAGCTAGTGAGATAATAAGGCTAATATTTCAACTGGTGGTGATTTGGACTTGAAATTATGGCAATTTAAAGTGAAATTGAGCAGTTTTGTAAGTTCAGTTGTTTCAAAACTCCAGATACTCACTTTACAAACTGTCTTAACAGTCCACATTCATGTGAATGCATATCTCTAATACTAACAATGTGTAAAAGGCTCCTGCTTGTTTTCTGCTTTCATTTAAATATAAACTCTAGGGGAAGGAAAAAAACAAAACCCCACAATTTTTCCATGTTTCCTGTCAGGAATTTTTTTCAAATTCAAGCTTTTTGTTCAATCTTCCAGTACTCTGCTCCTTTGCAGAGCACCTGTGGTTGGTAATTCTTATTGGGAAGGTATTGTTATTAAGCTTCAAGTCTTTGTGCATTGTATTGGAAAACAGTTCTGAATCCCATAATACTGACAAGACATGACCAGAACTGTATATGGGCAGATCCAGCACTCAAAGAATTGGTTAATATAGTGTTCTGTGTCACCATGTGGCCACATGAAGGACTTACTCTTCCTTCATGGCTCTTTCCGGATTCAGATTGTGTTCATGTAATCGAAATTTAGCATGGATCTTCAAGTCTTTGGCCAGTTGCCACAACTGTGAGAGTTGTGGCTCTAAATCCAAGAGATTGACCTGACCAGAGCTAGAAATGCTCTGTGGTGTTTCTCTTTGTTTCCTAATGGCAAGGCTTCAAAACCCATTTCTCCAGCATGCCATAGCTCCATAGAAAGTGGAGGCACGCAACAAATTACTTTTGTGCCTTATTGGGCTACACAGATTTCATATATAATGTGGGTTTTTTAAGGAACGTTTCCTCAATCCTAAATTATATTAACACAGATATGTTGGATTACAGTATGTAAAAGAATGTGTCAGTCCTGAAATTCCTACTGGAGGCCTGAAAAATACATTACTCGTGTATTTACAGCAAAGCAGCAGCCTTTCTGCTAATGCCCTGAAATGTGTGCCAGGTCTTCAGGGCATGCTACATAATGTGGCCCTAAAAAGAAATGTCCTACTTTCAAAGATGAAGAAGTTAAGACAATAAATTACAGAATTAGATGATGAGGAAATAATGGAGACATAAGAACTATTTGCAGAGATATTACAGAAGTATTTCTAAACTTGTACACTAGAGCAATAGAAGTGGTGCCAAAATAATTTGTACATGCGCATTAAATGTATTAACCGTCTTCCCTCCTTATATAATATATCTAAATAATTAAAATGTGCTCCTTATGAAACTAAAAGCGCATACTGCCACAAGCAAAATTTAATGGGTAAGGAAAGCTTTCAAAAAAGGATTTTTTACTCCTTTAGCTGTAGAAATGATAGCCCAAGTATTGTTTTGCTTATTCCATAATTGTTTGGACCAAATTTGAGATGTGTATTGTAATGCAATTTATGAGAGTTCTGTTGCTTCTTCAAAGCTTAGCTTGGGCTATGGTCATGTTTTCTTTTTGGGCAAAGTGTGTCTTTAGTATGTTGGATTTTCTGTACCCACCATGTACAGTGGAAATTCTCTTTCTAGAGGCAGAAATTAGATCTTTGTTCTGATGGTTTTAAATGTTTTTAAATCTATCTTACCTTTTGTAATGAATTGGAGGGCAGGTTGAAAATCAGTTCTGCCCAGGTTGCATCTAAAACTGAGTGAGATAGCCTCACTGTAGCGTAGCTTGCTGCAGTGAGATGAAGGTGTGTGCAATTACATTGTTTAGGCAATTGAGTGCAGTTTACAAGCTACCATGGGGCCACAAGCTACTCCTATAAAAAGTAACTGTGAAGAAAACATAAGTTATTACAAGGCCACAAGCTGTGCCTGTGGGCAACTGAAGAAAACATACAGCATTTATGGTATGCTTTGTTGGTTTCATGTTTGTATACAGTTGTGTAGTGATGGTGTTTCTGCACTGTGGTCTTTGTGTTGGAAATCATCAGGATATATGAAAGTCCTGTTTTTTTTAATTAAATCCTGTTTTTTCTGTGCTATAAACAATTGAATAGTTGGAAGTAACAAAGTTATTTGTACTTTCATTAGCCAAGTAGAGGCACTGTAGAGCTCACATGCAAGACAGCTTTGAGGTGGCTAGCAAATCATTGCTATGGGAAAGATAATGTGACTTCTTACTGTTTGCTACAATTAAAACCAATTTGGACAGCTAGTCAAAAGCTTTTTTCTTTTGTTAGCACTTTTTTTTCCTGAGTTTTAATTTTGGTTTTGAAGTTCTTCATTAGTAATATTGAAAGTGAAATTATGTTCTTAAAACGTTTTCCAGTTGCAGAAGCTGTCTTCTTCCATTTGCGGCTATGCAATGTGATGTTTCAAAGTGCTTTTCTCCCTTATGTGCCAAATACTTATTAATTTTATTTGGCCCGCAGTAAATATTTACTTTTGTTCTCCTAGAGATAAAGCACATGCATGCAAGGTTTTTGAGTTGTTTTGTAACAATATTTGTCTTGAAAATTGGATGCATTTATCCTGGTTTATTGCTGCTTTTTTTAATAGGTTGCTGTTCTTCTTCAGTGGGTTCTGTCCTCTAAAGACTTGTTTATTAAACCTTGATTCTTAGTATAAAATAGACTACATATTACATGTCCGCAATGTAAGCTGTGCAGAAGGAGAACTAAAAATTATTCTATCTATTCCATTAAATTCTTGCCAAAATGGGGTGTATGTTGGGGGTTATTTGTTCCTTTTTTTAAGGCTATTTCAACACCTGGTATTTACTTAGGAAGCCATCAAGGACTCATGTTGTTCTCAAATTACTGCTTTTTTCTAATCTTCTTCTGTTGCTCTTTGCATGAATGTGATAGACTGTTTTGCATGCATAGGAAGCTTCATTTCTTGCCAGGTAGAATCACATGTTAACATCTCCCAGGAAGTCCCATATGCCAAGACCTAGTCTTTAATGCCTACCATTAAAGTGTGTCAGCCTGGAAGAACCTCTTTCAAACTTTCTATCCTGTCACTATTTTTAAGAGCCATTTTAGTAGCATGCAGAGAGGAATAGACTATAGGAGTATAGGTTCTTATGTATTCCTTTCCAGTAATAAATAATGCATTCTAGGCTGTGTAACCAGCAGGTGTTTGTTGTTCCAACATTATTGTTCTAGAGATAGTTAGTTAGTTCAAAAGTAGTTTTATAGTACTTCAGCTACTGCCAAACAAAGAAAAAGACACTGAAAACCATTTTAAGTTTCGACTCCTGGAAAGCAACTTCAAATAGTTGAGTGTTGCATGTTAGGCAGAGACAGGTGAAAGGGGAGTTAAGATTCTGAGATCATAGAGTGACTTTCATACAATGAGTAGACTTCAGTCTCCGTTGTTGCTCTAGAAAATGAGCTCTAGTCATTAATAAGCAGGATGTCTCTGTATTATGGCATACAATACTTTGTTTAGCTCCTCTTTGAGAATCTGAAGATCATTGTTGATTTACTTCTGTTCAGTGTCAGTATTCTCTGACTGAAATAGTGTAATTTTTATTTCCTGCTAATAAAGAAGGAAAGGCACTGACTGATATGATGACCAGGATTGTAGTCTTTCAATAGTGGTTTATGAAAATGTTACATTAATCTGAAAGAGATGTGGGTGGAATCTGAGTCAAACCCTTCTCTGAACAAGGTAATGAACAATTATTTGCACTGATTTGGTAGAGGACAACCCCCCACTCCTTGAGACTCAAACCTCATTTGTTGAGGAATGCTGAGACATTAGACATGAATCTTTCACTGATTCAAGGTGAATTTTTAGTAGATACACTTTTATATGTCTTTGTGCCTATGTGTAGATAGATTGTTATAGCAATTGCTATAATTTCTGTTGACTCACTTTATAAAATCCACCTTAAAACTGCAAACTGCTGCTAAATGACACTTGGCAAACCTTTAGATGAATACCATTGACCAAGTCTGAGATTAAGACTAGACCCAGCTGCACCTAGGCTCTATCAAGAACTTAGAAAGCAAGAGGGTCCAATCTGAACTTTGTGACTCAACAGGAGGGTCTCCCTTGCATTTTTCGCCTTCAATCTCTATACACGTTGTTCTAGCTTGCTTTATGTTATAACTATAAGCACTTCAGTGTTGTTATGGAATATTTGTCAGCAAATACCAGTCATTAGTTGTACATATAAAATACAGAGATAACAAATACTTAAAGGCATTCTAATACACCCTTCTCTCTGGCACATCAGAGAGTGATCATTGCAAATGGGATTATGCAGCAATATAACAAATGTCTTTTGGTTTCTATCCTCCAGCTGTAATCAAATAGGAAGAAAGTAGGAAAGACATTCTCTCATGCACATGTTTTTGTTCCCATGTTCTTTTTCTGTGATTGCTGTTTTCACTTTTTTAATGCATTTTTTTTTCTTAAGCAATGGATGAAATATGTGCATGCTTTCTTGAAAAGATTTTTAAGATGATGGAATTCAACATTCTCTTATGTCAGTGTTTCCTGCAGTTCTGCAGTTATGCGTTAAGGAGGTAAACTTAGATATATGAGATAACTCTTGCTCTGACAGCACCTAAACTTACCCATGCATTTTACATTCAACCATTTGCTGCGATACCTGAGGTATGTTTTAAAAACAGTAAAATCCAGTGACCAGATTTATGCTGAGTATTAACACATTTTGGGAATCTTCCACACTTGCTGCATTTAGCTTTGTCCTTATTGTTAGTGCTGTTTAAATGCACTAATTTGGTAGAACGCAGAAAAAAAAAAACCCAAACAACCAAAATTTGGGGGGTGTCCCCCCCCCCCTTTTATTCATTGCTTTTGCAGACATATTTTCTTACTTTCATAAATAAATGTCTTGCTTGGGAAAGATTTCCCAGGCCATTTCTGTCAGGGAATTAAGCTCTTTTGCCAGCAGAAGAGGTTCTGTGTGAGACACTAATTCTGTGCTGTAGCCAGCACCCAGGAGCTGGTTGTATCTGGTGAAAAACAATGTACTGCCCACTCTGAAGATGTCAGACTGGATTCCACTTCACACTTACTATAATCTCAGCGAAACACTGGAGCAGGTCACTGAGGTCCAGAGAAGATAAGCTTACATCTCCAAAATGGCTGTTCTGGAGCCACAGGAGTGAAGTGCTGTGGAGACACTCATGTTGTCTTTCATGCAGCCTTTGCACAGGAGCTGTATTTTCTAGGCTGTCAACTCAAGCAGTTTATGCCAACACTAAATTTTAACTGAAAGTCTCCTTCCAGCAATGTATGGCAGATATGCACAGCTGTACAGTCTGGTGTTACTACAAAGCCATCTGCAGTGCATGCTGCAGACCAGTTGTTTGTTCAGAGGAGAGCATGAAGGGTAGCCTTTGAGAGAGTTCACAGCTTGGGATTTGGGGAAGGGGAAGAGAGAAACCTCCCTGCTGCCTTTTCTGAACTGCTTGTCAGCAAAGGCTACATGTGGTCTCAGGCAAACCCCTCTGGTGGGTAGGGGAAGGAGGCAGAGCCAAAAGTAAACTTCAGTATTTGTCAGATATTTTACAATTTACTATCAGTTTCTGTTTTTCTGCCTTTAAGTCAAGAAAATGGTACAAGAACTGAGTACCTGCCCTCTTCCAGTGCTTCTGCTTTATCAGTCGCCGTGCCAAAGCATGAAAATTCCTGTGACAATGTTACCATTTTGCTAATGGTTCATGCCCTAGTGGATATCCTCCATTGCCCTAAAATATGCAATCATTTAATTGTCATTGCAATCCTATTATATTGCCATTATGGAACGTCTGGTGGGGAAAGCTATGAACATGTTATTAGTGCTGAAAGGGACAATTTACTGAATCTCGCTAAATGCCATCACTTCTCAAAAATGAATCAAAATTACTTTATTATGCATGTCTTAATTTAATATTCTGCTCAGATAATGATTGGGAGCCATTGATCATTTTCTGAGTTGAGATTCTTTGCACAATTTTTAGTTTGTTGCAGCAGTAGGAATGCTAAAATCTTCTTGACTGTGCTTCCTCCTGCACCCCCAATTTAAAAAAGAAAAAAGGAAAAAAAGCACCAGCTCTTGTTGAACTGGAATTGTGAGTATCGATTTTGAAGACGTTTGTGTTAAGTGATCTGAGTAGCAAACGTCATGTTCCTGTCTCAATCTCAGCTTCCTCCTGATGCTCTGTCACCAAGATTTTGGAATTTTTTTCAGTTCCTCTTTCCTTGCTTTATTGTGTTAGCTGTTTTGTAAACTCTTCAGGGCATAGAATACATCTCTGCAAGTATTTGAAATAACACTGTATTATGCTTTGTACAATTTCACTTGAGTTCTACAATTACAACCAATGTACAAATAATTTACTTCCTGTGTGTGACTTTTGGACTGGATTGGAGTTGGTTGCAGTTGAAGCACATGCAGCACATTCTTACTGTGGAAGAATGTGCTTATCAAGTGAGCTTAAAATCATAGGCTATTCCCAGAGATGGTTTGGAGCACTGGTGAAGCTGAACTTATTGATTCCAGAAATTGCATTTCATTTCATGGATGGCAAGTAAGGTTGAATGGATTATTCCCTCATCTTTGAAATTACCATGCAAAGAGCTATGGGGAATCCAAAAGAAAATGTCTTTGTGGAACACTATGGAGACCAACAGGGCCTTCTCCGATGTATTATAAATGCTGGAGAAAAAGCTGTTTTAGCCATAATGAAAAAAGTATCATAGAAGTCCTTTAATACCTTTATAGTTTAATGTCTTTGTAAGTGCACATAAAACAAACTAAAGGCTATTGCATGCAAATTATGATTAATCATTTGCGCTTGGGGGGCATTAAAAATCTTAAAGTGTGATAATTGAGAAATGTATCAGGATTAAGAATGTAGATGTGTGCTTATGCTGCAAGTGTGTCTCCAAGCAAAGCAAGAATAGTTTATTGTGACTTTTTTCTCTTTTTAATGCATGTGGTATGTTTATGTTAGCTATTTTATAGAGATTCTGCAAATTATTTTTTTTTTTTTTTTTTTTTAATCCTAGATTTCTTCATGGTAATTTCAAAATTGTACTTCTGGGCCAGCTGACACAACACAAATAGAATTATTACTATACAACTTAGCTTGGAAAAGGGGTTTTGCAAAGCAGATTTGAATTGGCTTGTGGCAATTCTCTTGTACATAAACTCATTTTAACTGCATAAAAACTACTATATTGCATCTAGAAACTGCAGTGAATGTGCATTTAGATGTTATGAATAACTGCAGTTAAGTAGAAATGAAACTGAAATAAATCTGAATTTTATTTGCACTTTCCCTTCGTTTTAATGCCACTCAAGCTGCTGCTACCCTTTTTTTCTCAGAGCAACATAACTGTTAAGAATAAAAAGCGTGTATGTGTTTATCTGTGAAATGCTGAAGTACTGTTGTCCTACATGTAACATGGTTTATAACCACAGAGGCTATGCAATGAAATTTTGACTGCTGAACATTATTTTAAAGCTGTTTGCTCCTTTCATGGAAATGCATTACAACTAGTATAAGACATGGCAGAGAAACCTGAAGAACCACTTCAAAATTTAAGACTTCTGTGAATGATAAGTGATTCTTACGCCTTGACAATCAAGATGCTGTTAAAAGATAATGGAGATGTGGATGTGCACAAGGACTCATTTCTACAGATACTAATTGGTTTCTTGCACTGTGCTTGCAGCATGCCAGAATGCTTGGCTTCATGCTGTGACAATAAATGGTCCACACTGTGAAACCATGTGAATGACCATAATCCCCCTGGTCTGCACCAACAGCTGACAGGGAGGACCACAAGTAATTGTGGGGAACAATTTCAAAAGCCCTTGACAGATTTAGTTGGCTTTTTTGAACATGACTCACCTGCTTGGGAATGTCCATCCACAAAAAGTTAGTGTTTTGTCTGCCCACGCAGTCACAGCTTCTGAAAACTTTACCATTGAAATTGTGGGTTACTGCAGGGTTTCTTGATTTATCAGTGTGTGATGGCTTTAATTGTTTCCTGTGCTATTCTTGTTTTGTGTTGCCAACTCATTCATAGCTGAACTTCTTGGACCATTTCTCTTGTGTAAACTCTCAACCTTTGTCATATACCACCATGCACAATTACCAACAAAGTGTAATTAGAAATGCTAAAAGAGATATTATGATCCTGTGCAGTGCCTGCCTGGCTTCTGCCAGCAACTAATGAACAACCCCTCTGTCCTGGGCACATTGACATGCTGAAAAAGGGCCCAAATTCTGAACACAAAATCTGTTAGTAAAGCTATCATGTAACTGAGCAGTTTGATGGATCATGCTCTTCTTGCACAGTGCTAATGCCAACCTGAGGAAGTGTGACACAGCTCAAGTTGTTGTTCTGTTGTGCAGTGCCTCAGTAATCCCTGTCTGGAACTTGGGATCACTCTGAGAGGTTGCATGCTACTCCCCAGGCTGGATGCCATCTGATCCGCCCAACGATTGCCTCTGCTCTTAATAAAATTGGGAAGGCAGGCCACCCTGCCTGTGCTGTGGGGCTCCTGAGAAAGCTTCAGATGTGTGGCAGGTGGGAATAGCTTGGGGTATCTCTCAAGCAGTGAAACTCGATGCCTTTGGGAAATGTGTTGGAAGTCTTGTGACCTAAAAGAGGTGGTAGTTGTCTCTGCCACAGTGACTGGGCTAGTTTCACAGAGCTGCTGAGTGTGCTGATGGGGCAAGTTGTTGCAGCTGCAAAGTGGATTTGGTCTTGCTGGCTTTGCTTCAGGTTTCAGAGCTCTGTCAACAGACACAGCAATTTGTGCTCCTATCTCTGGGCTCTGCTTCTCTAAGATTCTACTGAGCTTCTGGGAATCCTCCAAGGAACACGAGGGTGCCTGCTACTGCCAGGGGAGGCTAAGCAGATGACTAAGGGGAGCTCTGGCAGCTTCTAACAAACCCTTGTCATCCACTCTCCCTGATTAAGAGGGTCAAGCAACCTAGACAGCCATTGACTAAAGACTGGCTGGGCATTTATCTGCTTGTGAGAAGTGGTGAGCCATCACCTTTGCATCTTTTTTTTTTTTTTTGAGTCTGAGAGGGAAGCAGTGGATGAGGACCTAATGTGCCTGACTAGATTCACAAGTTATCCCATAGTGCAGTGTTCCTCCTTCTTTTCTTTCCTTAACTTCTAACTTTTTTATCATGTCTACCTCCTTTTTCCTTTCTTGAATGAGTTATCTAAATGACTGAGAATTAGTACAGCCTGGAAAATTTTTAATTCATGCCCTAATTAATGAATGTAATGAAATGTACACCTGTGGTGATAATACCTTTATTAGCATTGAAACTGAAGACATCAAAGCATTGTATCGGGCTAAGCCATCTATTTCTAATTTCACGGAATCACAATTAAAGTGTATTTTGTTGGAATGAAATCGCATCGTAACTAGAGTTCTGCAGGGTGAGCAGAAATCCTCCCATCCTAAATTGAAGATTAATAATATGGTAGGCTTTTGCATTCTGTGTGGTAACTGAAGCATTAGGTTGCAATACAAGTTTAACATCAGTGAACATTTTATGAATTCACTCTTTTAACATCTGACAAGCGTCTTAAGAGATAAATGCATTAACATTATTTTGCTTTATAAAAAAGGTTGAAACAGTGTTATTAACATGAACACTTTCAATAAAGAGAAAATGCTGCAGCTTTCAGAGCAATAATCCTTTTCCTGTGTGGATAAACTGAGGCTGAAGACAAAGTGCTTTATATCTGTCTAGTATTGTAACTACATTACCTTTCACCTCTTAAAACTGAAAACCTTCCTATTAGACCACAAGCAATGCTGAGGTTTCTTTCCTGTAGCTTCTTTTGTTTCTTTTCCAAATTCCTCTCCTATTAATCATGTTTTACAATAATTTGTTAAGGGAGTTTTGTTTGGATTTCTTTCCTCACCTTTCTAAAGTGGGAAGTTTGTTCTTACTGAAAATAAAATGTTGGAGATTTATTGTGCAAGTCTGGACGTGCTTACTTCGGCAAAATTCTCCATCATCTCATTGTTCTCTTTAAGAACCATGAAGAAAACTGGTCTTGTTTGATATTGCCTATTCAAGCAGTGTCTTGTAGGCATGACAACAAGCATATGTTGTTGGGGAGTCGAATGCAGCTTGTTTTGGAACTCATCCATCTCTTGAGACAGGGGTAGGGGAGCAAGGGAAAGGTAGTAGTAAATTTGTTGTAAGACAAATATAAGATGAACATTCCCATAACAAAGATGGCAGCCAATCAAGGTTAAAAAAAAAAAAAAAAGAAATTCACAAAACATAGGACTTGATTTTCATATCCTCTGGATCATATTCATTTTTCTCTTCTGTTAGGAATGAAGGGACAAATAATGGTGTTTTCCCACTCTCCAACCTTTTCTTCCTTTTTCTAAATTCTTAGATTCATTTTTTTCTTGGAAAAGATGCAGTTTACTGGTACAGTAGGTTAGCTTTTATAGTTATAAAATTTAGGAGAGAGTGATATCCTTTTCATACAACTTCCAGAGTGCTTTCTGAAACTTTTATTGCTGTAATCTTTCAAATTCAGTAAGAATCCTTGACCTTTGCTTGCTCTGTTATTTTAAAGATGTTGCATCATTTTGATTCCCCTGTACTACCCCATCATTGAGGCAAAATATCTTTCCTTATGGAAATGGTATGGCTACATCAGATAAACAAATCTCTATTCACTTTCATTCTTTAGTCACCACAATAAGGGCTGTAGACTGTACTTGCATAGAAAAGTAACTGCTACTGCATTGCAGAATGGGTGCAATTTAAGTGGACAGAAGATACCTAGAATTGAAATTAACTATATTCCTATCCATAGTGATTGCCTATACTCAAACCTCTTAGTCTATATTTAGACTTCTGGTTTACAACCCCAAAAAAACCCCAAAAACCACCAACCAAAAAAACCCCAAACAAGTGGGAAGTATGTATTTCAAAAATGTGAAAATGAAACTGTCCTTGTTCTTCAAATTTTGCAGAGTATTTTCACTCTCTTCCAATTTGGGGCTTGAATTAACAATCCATAAAGTCTTGATCTGGCTGCCAGCGATAATGGATTCTTCCCAGTTCTTTTACATCTACAAATATTGTTGTTGTCTCTCCATAATATTTAAGTATTTTAGGTAGATATAATCCATAGATACATTTAGATAAATAGATATAAAAATGTTTGCTCACAGAACTTTTGTGAAATGAGAGAAGCCTCTTGTTCTGCAGTTATTAACTGAGATCAGACATAGAAGATATGAAGACAGTCGTGAGTGGCAAAAGCATATTCATGGGACATTTCTCTAACTGTAACCACCTCTAATGTATGGGTGTAGGAGTGATTGTGAAGAGCTGCTGCTTGTTGAAGGTAATGACACTGTGTGTTCTCACATTTGAGCTGATGCATTAAACAATGTCAGAAGTGCCCAGCACACCACATTAATGTTTTTCAATTACAGATTCATTAAAGTATGTGTAACACTTCCATTTACATTGCAAGTATTTAAGGGACATAATCTCATAGTAATACATTTGAGGAAAAATATTTTAAAAAACACATAAAGGGTGCCATAAGTTCAATCAAAATACGAAAGTCCCAGCAGTGGAGTTCCTTGAAGAAAATTAAGAAAAACAGGAGGATTATTTAGAGTTTACAGTTTTACACTGATTAACAGCTCTGTGTTCATTAACTGGCACATCCCTTCTAATTTGTGATCTCATTTGTACCGTATCAACAGCTTTTAGCAGTGCCTCTCACATTCTGTTTACTTTAAAACACAGTTTCTGTAATCAAAACTGGGAGCAAAAGCGACATTTCAAAACCTGTAGTCAGGGGTGTCACAATATGTTCCACTGCTACCTGGTTGAGTTTGGTAGATTGGGTCCTGTGAATTGGTGAGGTTTTGTGTGTTTCCAAATTCAAGTACAACCGGTTAGTATTTTCTGTGAATCACTACAGATTTTGTGACATTCAAGAACTGACCTTTGTTTCCTTTATGCTGTATTATCAAAATAATCCTTTCTTTCACATTTTGTGATGTGATAAAAACATGACTGCTGTGATTTATACAGGCAGATTTGGCAGTATCTCCCTATTTACTTGAATTGGAAGGTATATATCAAATTTGTGCCTGTCTCAGTGAAGATCTTATCTAAAAGAGTAGAGATAGTGTGTTAGTGGGTCACACATAGATTAAGGTGTTGCTGTTGTAGTGTGTGTGCTAGGTATGATTTAGAGTTGAAGCTGTTTTCCCCTATTTAATGTAATTTGCTTTTTCATTTTAGTTATGTGTTTTAAAGCTCACTACTTTTTTGTAATTTTTGGTATACTTTAGCACAAAAGAATCTTACAAAATGCCAGAAAATATCTTCCATACAACTCACCAATTTTTCTTTTTATAACAAAAAATATTTTCCTGTTTGTTACATCTTTTGTTTCTTAGAAACTTCTGTTTAAAAATATTTTAGAACATTCCAATACGCCTTGTAACTCTGGATTACTTGAATCCTCCTAAGTCCACTGATAATGTGCACCCAGGCTGACTTGCGACATTGATCTTCTTTCCCCCCGTGTCCTAGCCTCTGCTTCAGTTACATCAGAAACTGAAGTTCTGTGAAACCAGGCTCTGCTGCTGTCACTTGGGCCCACTGTTTCCTCCCAAACTGTGGAGGACCTGCAGGCCACTGTGCAGAGGCCAGAAGTGTCCCACCCAGCATACACGGAAAGGAAGGAGGATGTTAATCAAGGGGGTTGGGAACTTGTCACAAAAAAACCCCCAACAACAAAAGGAGGAGGAAGAGGACAAATAAAAGCAAAGGGCTTCCTCCAAAGCCTGAAGTCCCCATCCAGAACAGCTTTGGAGCTCTGCTGGGGGGGGGCTAAAAAGGACACACCCACCACAACAGAAGAACAACCAGTTGCCGCACCAACAAAGAGGATAACTACCAGTGCATCCAAGAAAAAGCGGCAGGTAATAGTAGGAGACTCTACTTTGAAAGGCATGGAGGTACGCATCTGTCAGCCTGACCTGCTCCTGTGGGAGGTGTGTTGCCTATCAGGAGCTTGGATCAGGGATGTTGTTGAGAGGCTAGTAAGTTCCACTGACTATTACCCACTCCTAGTGGTCCATGTGGGTGCCAGTAATACTGACAGCAGCAGTCTTGGAAGTATTAAGAAGGACTACAGAGCCCTGGGAAAGGCGATAAGGGGCTCTGGGGCTCAGATAGGTTTTTCATTGATGCTCAGGGTCAATGGAGAGGGCATTGACATGGCTGGTTGAATCTGGCAGGTTAACAAATGGTTAGAAGGGTGGTGCTGTAGTCAGGGTTTTGGTTATGTAGACCACAGGATTTGCTTTGGAAAGCTGGGTCTACTGGAGGCTGATGGGGCCACTCTCAAAAAGAAGGGGAAGAGCCTTCCAATATCTGAAGGGGGCCTACAAGGATGCCAAAAAGGGACTCTTCATCAGGGACTGTAGCAGTAGGGCAGGGGTTAATGGGTTCAAACTTAAACAGGGGAGATTCAGGCTAGATATAAGGAAGAAGTTCTTCCCTGTGAAGGTGGTGGGACACTGGCACAGGTTGCTGAGAGAAGCTGTGGCTGTCCCATCCCTGGCAGTGTTCAAAGTCAGGTTGGACAGGGCTTGAACCAACCTGGTCTAGTGGAAGTTGTCCCTGCTCATTGCAGGGGGTTGGAACTGGGTGAGCTTTAAGGTAATTTCCAATCTAACCGTTCTATGACCCTATTTCTTTCCTGGGTGTATCTGTAACTAGTCAGGGTCCATTTATTATAGAAACTCATAAATATACAGAAGCAGAAATAATGAAGTTAATATTCTCTGTTCCTTAAAAGAGGAATGTCCTTAAATTATAAAAAAGTATAAAGAAGTTTTGCTATTAGGATTATTTTTTTTAAGGTCTCATTCTCTTATTCTAGGAGAATAAGAAGCAGAAGTATCACCTGGAAGGCGGAGTAAGCAATCTAAAATAACCTTTGGCTGTTTAATATTTTGTAAGTTTGCAGGAGTTAATATAAACCTTGTTAAGGCAGCTTCTGGTTTGGTGCTATAGTAGAGGAAGAGGAACAAATTACGCTGTTTCCCCCCATATGCTTTTGTGTGAAGCATCCTCTAGAAATGGCTTGCAGTGGATTACATGTTGAATCTTGGGGGGTGGGGGAGGGCAAGATTAGAAGGAAAAGCATTTGGTTGTGTAGTTGCAGTGCCAGATATAAATGTGTGAGATATTAGTAACCTTTAAAAAGAATAAAATCAAGCAGGAGGGACTGAAAGTAGCTGTGTGTATAAAGTAGCAGTTCACATAGCTCTGCAGTGATCAGAAGAGCTCTGTATATACTTGGTTAAAAATTTTGGTTAATCTTCATTACAACCATCTACTATAATGCTCCTTATTCTTTCCTGCCATACCATTAATAAAAAAGGAAGGGAGCCTTCGAGCACTGCTGTAGTGTGCATCTTGGTAGACTTTAACAGTTCCTGATGAAAAGACAAGCTTTTATAGCTATAGAATGAATGAGAAGCTGAGCTGTTTCTCAAAGTACAGCCTCTGTTTAATGGCATTTTTCAGTCCAGCACTGTTATTGAAATTTGTGTGGGTGATGTCAGTTTGATAGGCTCAGCACTTTTAGGGGACATTGACAGAAACTAAATTGGAAAAATGCAACAAATGTTAGGTTTTAGCAGAATATCGACTTAATATAGATTGAACAGGGGAGAAAAATATTGCGTGGTGTGCAACTTGAACTTCACATTGTCTCATTAAAGACTCTGCAATGGATAACACTGTCTGCCTGTTTTGCCCTCAGCTGTAGACCTAGCAGATCATTCATGTAAGGAGTAATAATGTACCACTCCATGGCACTTCACTAGAACTGCCACGAGGTATTTTGAAAATCTGGTTTTATTACTTACAAAAATCTACACTCCATTTATTTCTGTATAACTGGTGCTTTGCTCTCTCCCCACTTTTTTTTCCCTGGCCCCACATCTATTTCCAATTCCTTTGTTTGACCTAGATTTCTTTCTTATATACAGCAGTTAATCTTGTATCCCTTGAAACCTTGATGTCCCCAAACCTGGGTATGTAATTAGATGCATCTGCCTTTTTTCCCCCCTTTTAATGGCATACTTAAGGAAAATGAGTCAGAAGAAATGTTAGTTTCTATCAATGAGAAAATTGTGCCTGCTGTCTGGATTAAATTGATTAACTGAAAAATTGAAAACTGGGTCAATCAACTCAGATTTTCACCAGAGAAAGCATTAAATCTCACAATATAAGCACAATATTCTTTTCTATTGAATCTATCTATTGAATATTTTCTATTTTTACACATTTTTATATTATTAACTGTATCTGGTTTAGAAATTTATAGGCCATGGCTTGAGAGAACATTATTTCCATTGCCAGTGTGAATCCAAAGCAATTTAATCTGATATTAGCCAAAATGTCTCTTAACCAAATAATAAAAATGTGGCTTTGCCATGCTTAGGCTCAGCCACTGACAAAGATGGAAGAGTTCTGCTTGGACGCCACTACTGCACGTGGTGAAGAACTTACCAAAGAGCAACTAGTTGGTGGTTAGTTTGTTGTGGGGCATTTTTTTTGTTTTGTTTCCCCTGGTCCCCCAACAAGTTGGTTAATATGATCTTATTTTTTACTCGCTAGAGAGTAAAATAGATGGCATTTGTCAACTCTGCAAAGATTAAGCCTTTGGTAGCAGGTACTCATTATATTTTTGTGGACTGAAGCCCACAATGGTCCCTGACTGTGGCTGTGTAATACTGATATTTAGTGCTTTCCATTTTCTAAATGAGAATTCTATACAACCCATTATTTACATTCACCATGTGCCAAAAGCTTTTTTTTTTCTTTTTAAAGCTCATATATGAGTTTCTGCAGTAGCCTCCAGAATGCTGAGTTTTGCACCCTCAGTGCAAGAGAAGCTGTTTGTCTGCTTTTAGAAAGTGTACAGGATTGACCAAAATATGATGTAAAGAATATTATTAATATCTCTCCAGCTTGTATTCTTTTCATGATTGCATGCAAGCGCTGGATGTGATTTTCCTGTCTTGAAAGAAACAGAACAATAAGTCTATCTGGTCTGCCAAGAAAAGATGCAGCATCCAGACAGTTCTTTGTACTGTTAAATGAAATGAGACTATTTTGACTATTGTTTAGGATATACAACATATGGCATGCTGCTGATTTTTACTTGTGAAGGATCACATTGGATTCACATACCCCATAATATAATTCAAATTGCATCCTACAAAACACTGAAATGGTAACTCAGCATGTTCTTCGAACAGTGTCAGAATCATAAAAAAGTTATTGTTGGCTCTGTTCCAGCACTTCCCCTTTTCCATTAAAGCTAATTTCTTGGCTTTTGACTAGTCACAGTTGTCTCCAAGCACAACAAAAATACATGTTGAATGAATGGTTTTTCTTTTTTTAGGAAGCCAAGTGTTTTGTGAGGTACTTTTGAGTTTTGTCTTTCTGCTCCCTGCAACAGCCATTGACTGTGGTTTCTTCTGACCATAACTAACCTACAGTATTTTCCTGCCATCTAATTTTCTGGTAACTTTCAACTTTTATAGGCTAAAAAATACCTCAGGGAAAGAGATTGTTGATTGGGTTGGGTTTGTTTAGTTTTCTTTTTTTCACTTTTTTTTAGAAGAACATTTTTAGAACCCCTGCAGTTTCTTCTCTTCTTCAGTGCTTGCTTTTTCAAAAAGAATAGCAAATCTACTGAATCTGAGAGATGATAAACCTATTTTGCTCATAACTCTCAGCTGCCATTTCCTTAGGAATTTCCTGATTATACATACAGTGTGTATGAACAAGATGCCCTTTCTGTATTTCTTTTTTTTCCTTGCTTCCCAAAGGCTTCATGTTCCTAAAATTTTAATGTAAAACCATTTTTTTTTGTTTTAAACCTGTCTTATTCTCAGATGATCCATAATTCCATTTTATTCAATCATTAAATTATAAGGTGCCACCTTGTTATTTCTGTCATTTCTTCGCTGATCCACAAATGCACAACCTGAAAGGGAACTTTCAAGTCTTCTAAAAATATTCCTTCCTGGGATCTGTTGCTACAGCTTTTGTCTGACATGAACTGCTGCTGTTATTCATTTGCTCTATTTCAAAGCGATTGCGGGAGCAGAACCCATTTTGGCTGGGCATTGTCTGGAGGTACACACAACGCAGCCCCACAGTGTGCAAGGCTTGGGCAAAGTCCAACCTGCGGCTGCAGGAGGGCTGATCTCTGTATGGGTACTTAGAGGGAAAATAAATTGCACCCTTACAACCCCACTGCTATTTTCTTGAGTAACATTGTTTCCCATCCTAAATCATATGGGATTTGGGTAGGTTAAAGACATTCTAAGGGAGAACAGACATTTTTACTCACATGAATTTTTCTAAAGCGTGTTCTCAAAAAAAACCAATCAAACAAAAAGCATAATGATTTTTGCAGAAGCTTTCTTAAAAACAGTTCCAAGCAGTGAGAATGTCCAACTTCAAAATACTTACGCTGAAATTCTGTGGGGAAAGTGATGAGATTTCTAGTCAGACTTTAAGCCTATGCTGCAGTATCAGGAGTCTGTAACTTCAGTTGGCTTATATGAATCATCTAATGCAGACTATGACCAAGAGCATGAGGCAATCGGGGTAGTTAGTTGTCTCAGCAGCTCAGCCCATGGGAAGACTAAGGATGAAATAGAGAAGGTATCCCAAGTTAAAACAGGCTGTGCTGTGCTTGCTGCTCTTAATTGAGGTTGATTGACATAATTAGAGAATATCTGTTGTTTGGTTGTTTTTCTTCCTAGTAGATATTCCATAGTGTGGTCTCAATATATATTGCCAAAATACTTCAAAAATCATTAAAATGAGTGAGATATATAGAAATTAATCTGAATTAAGAAAAATTCAATGAACCAGGCAAAATATTACTGGCAAATTTATCTCTATTGAATATGAAGGTTGGTGACAAAGCAAGCTGACTGTAATGTGTTGTTTTCAGATAATCTGCACATCTGTAATCTGTGTCTTTAATTTTGAAGCTGTACAGCTATTGTGTCTTTAAAGTTAAGAAAGAAACAAAAGGTTGTTTAGTGGTGACAACTATGACTTGGCTAACAACTCAGGCTATAAATGCAAGGTCAGTCTGAAAAATAATGCTGATGTCTGTACATTTATGATGATAGTCTTTTGCACATAAAGCCTTGGAAGCTTGATGATAATGCATAAAATGCATAGATAGTACATTTTTGAGGAACTTCCTATACTTAGTCACCTTTAGACAGTATAAAAATTAGTGGTAGACTTTTCTTGTTTATGCTACACCAAGATGATTTGCAGAATTGTTTAATGGATCTTTACTCTTTTACAGCTATAAAACAGCCATTGCAAATCTCTTCTTTCTTTTTTTTTTACTTCTGCTTCTGATAGTTCCCTTTGGTTTTGATGTTATCTACTTAAAAACAAATCTGATAAGGCATAATGGTTGTATTAGATTAGAAGAGCTGCTTTACTTGATCTGTCCTTCAGTGGCTCTGATGAGAGGTCTAGGGACTATACTTTATGATAAACACTGCCAGAGAGGATCCCTTAATTTCTCAATCAATTTACTAATAAGGTGAATATAAGCAGCTTTAGCATTTCCCAGACCAAATGCAAGTCTGAGGATATATGGATTGTGAAAAGAAACACTTGCACAGAAATTAAAGGAGTAAATTAACAGAATTGGTGAGAAGAGGCTCTATGGGAGCTGAGTTGCTGCCCTCACTCTGACTCCACTGGGTCTGAGCAGTGGAGGGAGAAGCAGCCTTGCAGAAGGTGAGGGGAAGAAGAGGGAGAGCTGCAGCTTCGGCAAGGCTTTTCCTGTATAAACTGTAGCAGGAGCTCTCACTGCTATACCACCTTTAAGCAGATGTTCATCATGCCTGTGTGTCTTAAGTATATTGTCTCCTCCCATCCCTCCACTCAAGATCCTTCATTTACTGGCAAGTAACTGCATTATTTCTTTATATATTTCATAGATAAGTGTATATATATGTAGATAATTATGTTTAGACACAAATATACATATACAAAATTCATGATGATATATAATATAGGAAATCTACATATATATGCATATATACATATTCGTAAAAGATAATTCTGGCCTCCTTTTAGCAAGCTAAGCAAAACAAATGTGTCTGTCCAATATTTATTGCTGGGAATAATGACCTAAATTATTTTCTTGTGAGAGTTCAGATATCTTCATTATTATACAGTTTCCTCAGAGCAACTCTAAAGAATTTTTTGTATAATCTGTACTTATTTCTCAAAGGTGTTGTTATCTGTGTTGTAATTACAGTATGCATAATGCTTTTAGATAGCAATAGAACTAAAGTGGTTAAAAACGTAAGGATAAATTAAAAACCCCAACAACCAAACCCCAAAACTTCACTAATTCATCACTTATTTCATCAGGTTCCTAACTCAAGTTCTCTTATTTATGAATTGTTAACTCATAAGTTGTGCACTCCTGAGCAAACTTGCTAGCTAACTCACAGTGAGAGTGCTCATCCTCCATCACAGGCAGGTATCCCCTGTACCACACTAAGAAGCATGAAAGCTTTAGCAGTCCAGTTGCTGTTGGATCTGCTTCAAAAGCTTTTTGGGTAAACTTAAATGTTTACACCTTCCAGCTTAAAAGTTTGGTCTATACCATTTCTATGGTCTAGTGGATTCTGAAGGAATCCTCTTCTTGCAGATAACCCACCATCCTTGCACTTCCATCAGTGTGCAAGGGTGATGGCTGAAGGGGACAGCAAGCTGCAGGTGATAGCACTTGAATAATGACCACTAGCCCTTTCTGGCCATCGTGTCATGCCTACATGTTGCTCTCACTTTGATCTAACGGCACTGATCCAAGCATACATCAGGCCTTGGTATGAGCTGTGTGTTACTCAAATACTGAGCAGGAGTTGACTGAACAGTTACAGTTTTGCCTTTCTCATTCTTGTTTCGAAATTAGCATGCAAGTTACTATATTATATCTAAGGTTTTTTTCTGTAAGCCTAAAAATTTGTATAGTAAAATTAGATTTTTTTTTTGAAACACTGAGGTTCACTTAAAAGTAATTATCTGATGAAGCAAATGTAACTTTGACATTTGATATTGTATAGTTTTGTAACCTATTGAAGAATTTACCCTTTATCTATTCCATAATAACATTAGGTAGAATGTCGTGCCAACAGATCTAATTAAGAAGAAAGCTGGTTTATGCTGTGACATTAGACGGTAGAAATGGTGCTGGAATACACAGTAATTAAGGTGTTGATGGCTTTTTCTAAACAAATTTGGGTCTGTGGTGAACTTTGAATACAGTCCAGCCTTACTCTTTGACAGAACTTTAAATATACGCCTGTGGCATAATGGCATTCAGCTCAGATATGACAGTGTAAAAAATATTGACTCTACTTATGTTAACGCTGTACTGACACCTACTTTGCACAAGAACTGTTTGAAATTAGTTCAGTTTGCTACCCCACTGTAACATATGACATTTTTCTAATTAGGGCAATGTTTAATTTACTGTCTCATGGCTTTTTGAATAAATATAAATTGTCATACTAAAGTGACAGGTGTAAAACCCTGGGTAGCTGTGTTAGAGAGGTTAATTTGCTCTTAATCAAATCAGTTCTGCTTCACTTTCTCATGGGGAGTGAGAGATAATAGGCTTGTTTAACTGGAGATTAGGCAGCCTTTTTCGTGGAATTCCCAGAGGGCTCACCTGAGACTTATTGTGTCGTATTCTCTATAAAGATATTTGAATACATCAACATTTAAAGATGTGCTACATCTACTCACAAGGGTACTTCATTGCCCGTGTTTGGTTCATCCACACTGAAAGGGGACCGAAGACTAGAAGAACTGCAGGAATGTGATCTTGTGGGGAGCTGTAATATACCACCGAAGAAGGCATCCATCCCTTTCCCAGGTCTGGAAAAGACAGAGGGATAGATTTATTTTTATTTTTTTTCTTCTACTTCTTATTGAGCTGGAAGGGCAGAAAAGGACTTCACCCCATCATTATGTTTTGCAGTGAGAAAGGTGGTAATATGCGCTGTTCTGAGAGTTGATAAAAGAGGTAAGAAACGTAAATGAAGGCACCTGCCAATTTATAGGAAGTGAAAGCAATGTAGGACTCCATCAAGGGAACATGTAAGCATAAATAAGAAATTTGGTTTGTAGGATCAATAGGTAGAGGCTTTGTGCTGGAAGGGCAATAGCTGTAGCGCTTGGAGGGATTTGATGAGAAGCAGCAAACCCTGGTGAGACAGCATGAGCATTCTGCCACAAGGGGTGCAGTAGGAAAGCTACATAATGTGAAAAAACTCAACAAGCATACTTGGAGGGAAAGAAGAACAGACTGAGGAAATTTTGTGTGCTAAGAGCAATTTTGTGTATCAAAGAATATCTGAGGCTATGGATGAGAGCAATGGAAGTTTTGTTTGCCTGCTAAATCTGGGATAAGAGTTTGGCATGGAATTCAGGGACAAATGGTATCTTACTTTCATCATCTTCAGTGTAAATAATCTCTTTACTTACAAAATGTAACTACTTTAGACTAGCCTACTTTTTAGACTACCTTAGAGTTGTAACACTTCCTTGTACATTTGTTTTTAAGCAGCCCCATTTTGTCTTTTGCTAGCAGTATGAAAAATTAAATCACCCTCCCTGCATGGGAACCTGTATGCAGTGGAGAAGCCACAAGCACTGACCTTGACAGCTCCTTGTGCCTGGCAAGTGCAGCACGGGATGTTGTCACCAGTTCACCATGTACAGTGTGAAGGGATGCAGTGTGAGGAAAGGTCTTTATGTTCATTCTGCCTCAATGCCAGGGAAATTCCCCTAAATAATGTTAACTTCAGCAGGCTGTAAAGGTAAATGTGTGACAGATTTGGGTCTGGAATTGCTACACTGGGAGAGAAAAGTATGTCTTGACCAAATCAGTACATCATGGAGGAAAAGGTGATACACTACAAGCAGAGATCCAGTTCCTCCCTAAGTGATCACACATGAAGAGAAGCCATCTTCTCTTGAATAATTTAGGAGATAGGAAATAAACTTTTTGTAGTCTCTGGCCATAGATGAATGCTGAAGTAAACTAGGACTGATTTTTGTTTCTCAGTGTCTTTTATTCCTGACATACGACTAAATTTTTTATTTATTTGAATGAGCTTTGTGTAAGCCAAATACTCAGAGAAATGTATCTTTTTTTATTTTTTTACATAACCTATACTGTATGTAAAACAAGCAAATCCTCTGACATGTTTACAGTCCTATATTCTGGATGTGCTGGGCAAAATAAGAAGGATAGATACTATCACTCTTCTATTATTTATGGACTATAAAGTCTTTACAGTGGCATTGACAAAGGGTTTATAGTCAGTACACAAGCTGGTTATACCATAAATTGTAATGTTATATGATAAACTGGAAGTTTATGGCAGTAGTAGATATCAAAGAAAAAAATGAATTTTGGTTTGAAATGATCTATCATGGGATGGAGTTGCTACATGTTTAAATATTCAACCATTTTTGTCTTCATTTATTTTGAAGTTACTGATAATTCATGTGCTATAGAACAAGGATTTATAGGTTTATTTAGAGACTGCTGTGGGGGGAGGTAGGAATAGACCCTTTAAACTCAAGAACAACACATTCTGGTGCGGTAGCCGTGAAACACAGATGCAATTAAATTGATTCAAGTCTTTGGTTTCCAGCTCTAGAGATGGCAAACAGACCTGTTGCTAAATATTTGGTCTGTTGCTACAGGGCTCCCAACAATGCAATAAAATAGTTGGATTACTATTTCTAGGAATGTAAATGGAAACCACTTACAGCAAAAATGTCTTAAACATAATTTAATTGCTTTGAGTTTACATAAAAACCAAAAGCAGTAAAATGTCAACAAATGTTAATTCCCCTTCCTTTGTGAGTTTCATTCCCTCCTTTAGCTAATGATTCTGTAAACAAAAACCAAAATATTCTTGTGTTTACTTACAACGTTTTTAATTTAATTTAAAAATATCTCATTGTAATTTTCCCTATTGCATGGTATTACTATGTGTTAAATTCTTATTCTTTATTTAAATTCATAATTCCTCATGGTTCTTGTCTCCTTTCAAAGCATTTTTGGTGTATAAGCGCACTACAGATTGAGTGACACTACAAACTTAACTAACAATTTGCAGGTAAAAGTAATTATTTTTCAAGCTTTTAGAACTGACTCAAAATATAAAGTGTACCATAGGAATTGTCAAGCTTTGAAAACTCTTCTGCTGTCTTAATTTGTAATATGCTCAATGCTTAGGTACAAACAGGGGTTTGGGAGGCTTAAGATTATACACAAAACTAGAGGAAAAAACCCTTTTCTGTAAATGAGTATTGATGGTTTGTTATTGGTGGTTACTTGTGTGGTGGTAAGACTTAGATTCACTAAATTAAACATTCACAGCTGCAATGCCTCCAAAACAGCCCCTGAGCCTCCACAATCCACCTCTGGTTGTTTTAATGTCACCCAGAGTGGAGTTCAGCTTGAGGGGATTAGGGACATTTAGTGGTGACTCTATCATGTTTTCACTGCTGCCTTTCAGTTACTACAAATAAGTCCTACCTTTCACTCTGCTTTGAATTTCTTCTGAGGGTCCCCATTCCTCTCTGTAGCTGACATATTCTTCAGAGATGCGAGTATATATGTTATGAGGGGAAAGAGGCTTTAAAATCTTTTCAAAAGTCAGCAGAAAGGCATGAGAAATTATGTTCTGGGAGCAAAATATGAGCAATATTTCAGTCTCTCCCTGTTGCCAGGGGCCCAGGTAATGTCTGAGTGTATGCACAGTTATGGCTTGCTTCCAAGTTCTATTCCAGTGTGACTAGATAATGAATATGTATGAAAGGCGAAATTGGGTGGGGTGGTGAGATGATTTGCTGGCGCGT
>JANHGB010047934.1:0-19447 GCA_026283785.1 Coracopsis vasa
TCGCAGCCCAGAAAGCCAACCGTATCCTGGGCTGCATCAAAAGGAGCGTGACCAGCAGGTCAAAGGAGGTGATCCTGATCCTCTACTCTGCTCTCGTGGGACCTCACTTGGAGTATTGTGTGCAGTTCTGGGGGCCCCAACACAAGAAGGATGTGAATCTGTTGGAGCAAGTCCAGAGAAGGGCCACAAAGATTATCAGAAAGCTGGAGCACCTCTCCTGTGAGGATAGGCTGAGAGAGCTGGGGTTGTTCATGCCCTGAGCTTCAGGGATGACAACTCACTGTGGAAAAAACAATCAAGAGTGTTCATTAAGTGAATGGACAAGAAGATACAAGAGAGCTTGGACATGAGCTGCCAACTGCAAACAGAAAGAAGAAAACCTTCAAGTCTCTAGACAGAGAGGGAGAATGTCTTTAGTAGGACTAGTCAGCCAGAGACCAGCACCTGACCACAGCTGGTAGCATTCTTGCAGGTACCTGGTGACCAGACACAGTTGGTACTTAAAACACCTACAGACAGGATTTCACCTTATTCTTCAGCACCTGGTTTCCGAGAGTATATGAAGAAAGAGACCATGCAAAGTACAGCCCAAAACATTTGTGGCATGTACTGGAATAGTCACAGTTGGGGAAAGTAAAATGGGGCAACATCAGCTCACATCAGCCCACAGGTGCCCCTCAAGAGGAAACATCCTTTTGGCAGGCGTGGCAATGCACCTCCACCACAGACCAACCTCCACACAGCAAACTCCAGGCAAACCCTATGCAGCAGCAGCAGCAAGAAAAGGTCACATATGTTGGAGAGGGAAAAAAAGAACAACAAAAGAAAGAAAGAAAGAAAGAAAGAAAGGACTTCTGAACTTTGAACTGTAACACACTGCGATTACTGTAACATAACTTCATTTGCGCAGTGTTAAGTGGCAGCTGGGCATCAAAGACGTACGGGATTCTCACATAGCCTTAAACTTTCTTTTAGGCTTTCCAGTGGAAGCCATCTTTGGTCCCAGAGCAGGGTCTCATCCTGCCGGACAATCTGCAAACATTAAAACAGGGCGCTCCTACAGCAAAGTTTCCACTTTGGAGAATTTCTTTCTTTTTAACTCTGGATTCCCTGCTGTCCATACAACACCCAAATCTTTATGTTCTGAAGGCACTGACTTTCCTAACACCCTGCAGCAATGAGGTCCCTAAACTATAAACATCACTTCTTTTTACCAGTCCTCCCATTTTCTTCCCTGGGGTCCAGCCGTCTCTCACTAGCCTTTCAGACTTTGTGACCCTGCTGCCCAAGCACAACTCTGCAGTGATGGCAAAGGACACATTGCAGAGACACAGCAGTGTTCACTGGATTTATCCTTGGACTTTATAAGGCCCATGCAAACAGTTCTGCATCTGGCCTGAAAAAAACACAACCACAAAAGGAAAACTGAGAACTCCAAAGCTGACTTCTGACAGCCCTAAGTCACTGTGTGCATGTAGCATGGACAAGGTGTAAGACTTTTTTAGTCTCCCAAAGGAAGGGAGAGGACAGCCCAAGCTGAGGAGTCAGACCAAACATGCAAACCCCAAAACCAAGATCTGACCTCAAAGGATCATGTCAAGGAACAGGTAAAAAAACAGCATACCTGTAGTGAAGCCACTAAAGCCAAGATAATCAACACTGAAAACTCATTTGGTCTCTTTTAATTTTCAGTCTTAGCCCACTTAACCTCTCTCAGCATCTTGACAAGAGCAGCAAGGTAGACTGACATTTCCTGGAAAAGGAAGGGTTAAAAATACACCTTCACTCAGCCAGGAGGCACAGAGAATGCCCACAGAGCAGCCATGAAAGTCAGCAATCACAGCAGAAGAAGAAAGGAGGTGACCATGTTGTTTCCTCCCCCCTGGAGATCTGGCTGCCATGAGGCTTTGCACATGGTGCTGGTGGACTCTTGACACAGAGAACTTGCTCCTGGGATCAGCAGCTAAGTGTCTTCCCGGGACCCCCTGCTAAGAGGCACAAAACATACCCCCCTCCTTTCCCCTACCACTGGCTCCTAAGGACACATAGAGCCTCCCTAAGGAGTTTCTGCAAGGGAGGTGACAAAAATAATCCTGCATATGTTACATAGCAGCTTCTGGGTTCATCCATCCTAGTGGAGGTGCAGGCATCTTAGACAATTCTTGGGAATCACAGTGGAGGAACTGCTGCAAAGATCAAGCTGACTCATGGTTCTTTGACTGTAGCTTAAAACATAATAAATAAAAACAAAACCCGAACATCCCTTCAGCCCACTGGAAAAAAATCCAAGCATCTGCCTGAAATCCCCCAGCATGTAATAATATTATAATGAAAATAATTATATTTTCTACATTCTATTAGATTGCAGCGATGGGAAGATCTGTTATATGACCTACATCACTCTGCCAATAACCGACTGTTGGGAGCACCTCATGCTATCACCCTTTGCCATCACCCCCAGCCACCAGCAAACCAGCCCTGACCTTTTATTCTATTGGTTACCACTGCGGTCAGCAAAGAACACCAGCAAAGACACCAGAACTAAATCTCTGATACTTAAGCCATGATTACTGGAAAGGGGGTTCAAAAGTGGATTTTAGGGCACCAAAACCCATTTCTCAAGCTATGGAAAATACCACACCAAAAAGGCTCCAGGCAGAGCTGATGGGACAGAGATGGGATGTGCACCAGAAGACCACAGTCTACATGCTGGCTCAGAATGGTGGCTGCATTGCTTTTCACACCTTCAGGCTTTTTTTGGTCTGTTACTATAAAAATGAACTGCAATAGCTATGAAGTCACTGTTCAAGTGGTAGGAGCCTGGGTATGATGTGTTCTGGGGTTCCTCTCAAATTCTGCTCACCCATATTCAGAGAATCTGCCCATGATGCCTTTGTTGACTATACAAGACTGCAAGAGTGTTTGGGTAATACTAAAGGCTGTTGGGGGGTTTTCCTCCCCTCCATTAGGGTTTGGGTTTTTTTCTCCCTCTCCAGTGGTTAGGAAAAAGCAAGCAAGAAAACAAGAGAGGTGATGTGAACCAGCACTGTTAGAAAATGATCCTGTCTCACCTGATGATGCAAACTTTCTAGCTCTTGTCATGACACGCTCTGCCTTGTGAGCTTCAAGTTGGACTCAGAAATTACTCATAAGATATGGAAATGATTCCCCTGAGGAAACAGTCACCAGAGCTACTACAGAAAGTCTTCACTTTAAAGCAAGTGGCTCTTTCAGAGTTTTGGTGGTGGGTTGTTTTCGTTTGATTTTGTTCTTTTTCTTAAAGGGAGCAGAGAACCACCACAGTATCTACAGTCAGGGGCTCCACTTTATGGGTTCATTTATCCTCAAATCCTCAGTAGGACAAAATTCTCCTTCCCTGGGACAATAAATTCAAAGATTAACCTTGAACTCTGAATGTTCCCAGTCCTGCCAGTATTGTGAGATCTCAAACATGATCACGTGCCTTCACAAGAGCCTGGTGGAGAGACAAGCCACCAGTGAGATTTTGGAAAGGGGCGATGTGCTGATAAAGCCTCCCTGCTTCATCTGACAGCAGCGGAGGTCACCAGTGTTGTTTCTCAGGGCTTCTAAGGCACACACAGCAGTTTCTCACTCTTGGACGTCATTCACACTTAACTGGAAATAAACCGCTGCTTGATTTCCCCCTTCAAATCCTCTTGTTTTCAGAAAACATCTCCCTGAGGACCACGTGTGTCCCTACAATGAACCTGCAAGACCACAGCATGGTATAGCTGGTACTGGAGGAGTACACAGCAAAGAAAGCACTGAGCTCTGAAAGCTGGAATTTGTCAATTTACCCTCACAATCCATCCTTAAAATCTTGGGTAAAGGTTGTCTCATTGCAAATTAATTCCCTCTGTCAGGCTGATTAGGCTCTAGGATCTGGACTCAAACCCCTGCTAAACACAAATATTTTATCACCTCATATAATTATTTTTGCCTTTCACCTGCACACCTAAGATAAGACCAAGAGGGGGTAAGACCTGCACTGAAGAAAACTGTATTTGAAGATAACATTTCAAACCCAAACAGCTGTTCCAAGTGGTGGCTGCTATTCCACAGGCTTCATTTGCCTTTACTTCCACGTATTTTTTGATCAAACTCAGGATATGCTATGTCAACTCAAACAGGAAATCTGACTTAAGCTAACAGTCAAAACCCTGATCAGATACCAAAATTCATGTAGTTGGCTTTCCCCTTTCCCTCTTTAAAAGAGTCCCACTTGGCTGCAAGCTCTGAAGAAGACACCGATGTGACTGGTCGAGATCACTGTGAAACACACAGCCGGTGGCCCAGGCTGAGTTTTATAGGGTGACAACTCCTCCACACCACTTCAAGCAAGTGCTTCCTTTGTTCTACAGCACCAAAGGAATCAGTGCTCTCTGAAGAACATGTTTAGAGAGTACTCTGGAAAACACAATGAACCGCAGACTTCATGAGGTTTACTCAAAGCTTTGCTGCTGTACCTAAAGATTAAGTGTGCTCTCCACGTCTAAACTAGATACCTTGTTTTTGAACCTGTACTAAAATGGAGGAAATTTACCCTCTGAAGGAGCGATGTTTCATCCAGTAGCTCAAACGAGAATGTGCATGAGTATCTCCGTGAGCTGTGTCAGTGCCTGGCACAGCTGGGACAAGCGCACTTCATACAGCCCTCAAGATAATGCTGCCTTAGCTGAACAAGGCAGAGAAAAGATAGTTATTTGCAATGCACCAGGTTCAGATTCCTTTGACATCAGGCTGTGGTGTGAGCTTCACTGCTCTTGCACAGTCTGGGCAATGACACAAAGGAGAAAGGCAGGTCTAGCATCTCCCAGCCACCACTGAGCAAGTGTGGGAATGCAGCAAGGAAGAAGGACCATGTAACTCAGCTGGGCAGGCATCCACTTCAACCAGACCCAGCTCGCAGGCTAAGTACACCAGCATTACAAACCTTGCCTTGCCCACAACAGCCACAACACCAGCGGACAAAAGCTCCCACAACCTCTCCAAAGCTGAATTTGCAGCAACATGTTGCTTCTTAAGGAAAAAACCACAACATGCTCGTTTCAAAGTAGCGAGCTGGTGAGGAACACCAACAGGGAGAGGGAAAAAAAACCCAAACCACCACCTAGCACCACTTCCCCTTCTTTCTCTCACATAGAGTTGAGAGGCTTGTATTAATTGGAAGCTTATATTAATTGCAAAGCATGAGAATCTGAACAAACACCCTCCTTGGGCAACTGGGGCCATCCCCGGGAAAATATTTGCATCTATGGGATGTGCAAGTTGCGCAACCGGCAAAATATCAAGTCAGATAAGACCTTTCACTAGGCTCTACAGAGACACGCTCGCAACTTCACGATGCTGACTCAGGCTAAGACAAGTTGCTTTAATATTCCCTCCCTTGCTTTAGCCTTCACAGGGGAAATAATACCAGCCGGCTTCACATCCAGTTTGAAGCCACTAGACAGTATTTGCAGAGCTGAATCAGACACCCAAGCAGCCTTTGGTGGAGTACAGGAGGGAACTGGGACTCCCTGCAATGGGAGTTGCCTTCCCACCCTAAAGGGAAAATCTGAAGGAAATTCTTGGTGCAACAAGGCTAGCTCTGCCCTGGACATGATACGCAACTTTACTGTATTACACAATCTCCCATGCCTAAGGCTTGATACAGCCTTGTCTGCCTAGGTTTCGGTATACACATATTTTATGAGGGAATGAGGGAAATCAGTTAGGAAGGTCACATAGTTACAAAAACTTTGTGAAAGAGACCGATGACCCCAGTTTCTCCCACCAGCTTTCAAAGACCCATAAATGGGCTTGGTAAACCACTAGAGGAAACAGCGGAGTGACAACACCGCATACCTCCCAGACTTATGAACTGTCTTCTGTTGACACGGCAGCAAGTGTACCATTGGTGGCAAAAAACCAAGTAAAAACCACTGTTTTGGCAGAGCATACCCAACCAGCAGCAGGCTGATTGCAGCAGAAAAGCTGGTACTAGCGCAATACCGCCACTGTGGATGAGGCTCAGTGGTTTACCCATGAATAACAGAGCAAAGCAAGGCACTGCAGGTATAGTATTGCAAATGAAAACCCTGTGTTAACATCTCTGCCTTTCTGACTTGTTTCTGCCATGTGAAGGAGTAGCAGAAGGAATTACCTTGGGTAAGCAGGCAAAAGGGGCAGGTGTGCAGTCACTGCTCGGTGCCACTGACGATGCACTTGCTGACCAGCAAGAGGATACACGCAGCAGAAGTGCCGAGAAGCTGCACCAACCTGATGCTGCACCAGATGCCTCTCTGCTGGGATGTTCTTCAAACACAGACACTATTTATTCTACCAAAGCTCAGAACAGAAAGACAACCAGGAAAGTATCAGAGCAAGACATATGCCGTGGCCCTTAACTACAAGGCCCTGCTATACCTTTCTTCCTGAATTAAAAGCCTCCTGAAGGTTTTCATATGCTTTCCCTGGCTCTCTGTCCCCTAGAAGTACAAATAGGAAAATAAAAAATGCTTGTGGTGGATATATGTAGCCAGGACAGACAGCAGGGAGAGATCAGATGGGTTATGAAGTGAGGAAAATACACTATAATGTAATATAAGGAGGGGTTTTTACCTTTTTCTGTAGCACGGTTATGTGTTCTTCCCACCTAGCGTCAGCCAGAAATTTTCCCTCTAATAAATTCCCTGCTATTGCAAAATTTGAAGTGACTGTAGTGTACATAGTAGACTTCCAGAGCCTCTCCAGAGCTAACCACCATTTTATGGGTGCCTGAACTGATGGGAATTACAGAATTACAGCATGAGTTTTGGTAACAAAAAAAAAGTGGGGTACAAAACTAACTCTCAGTTTTCTCGGGGGTTCTAGGATTTAATGCTGACTACACAGGCATGAGACAGAGAGTAAAGAGCCTGGCACAGCACCCTCTCCTGCCAAGGAGGCTTGCAACCAGCTGCCAGCACAGGGACTCAAAGGCTGAGTTCAAGCTCTGCAAGCTCTTGCTGTGGACAGGTTTTTCACTCCCGAAACGCCCGGGCATCACATTTCTGCCATCGGGCTAATTCTTCCCCAGCAAAAGGCATGATGGAACAAGTGCTCCCAATCAAAGGAGAAACTCAGCCAGGCACGAAAATCCTCCCCGGGCTACCAGGCTTTATTCCTTCCAGTCAGCTCAGCTTTGTTTTTCCAGTTCTTTCAAGAATAGCTCTGGGTCTCCTCCAACCTGCTCCCTGCAGACCACGCCAAGCTCTTCAGAGCAACCGCAAAGGTTCAGCTCAAGTGGGATACAAAACTACAGAAACTGGTTCCATCATCCCCAAAGTCCCATTACAGCATTTAACAGCACTTCAGTTGTTAGGTAAAAGCTCTTTCTCCCCTAGTAGAAAGGGTTTTACCCATCAAGCCTGGAACACACAGATGTGCCGCCCTTGTAGAGGCACCACAGGACTCCTTCTGCTATCATCCATAAATCCACAATGTGAAGCCCCCACGCCCTTGTCTCAGCGCCAAGTTTAGAAGTCTCATGTCTTTCCCCACTGCAATACAACAAGACTGCTGTTCAGGCACATGCATGAGGTCAGGAGCCCCACTCCTTTCACTTGGTTAGAATGCCCCAGAGCTGGGATAGGTTTGGAGCTCTATCCTAACACCTTTGCTAGAAGCACTTCTGAGAGGTGTTTAACTGTGTCTTCCAGTTGCTGCAGCTCTTGGCCAGAAAGGAATCAAAATGAAGGATAGCTTATTGACTAAAGGAAGAGGCACAGGGATTCATCTCACCTACAAGAAAGATGTCTCCATGAAAGCCTATCATCCACAGCCTCTTTACCATCAATGAGAAGAGACAGGCACAATCTGTCTGACCTGTTTCAGGTATCTATCTGCATTAGGATGAAAGTGCTTGTTTTCTCCACTGCCTATACAGGGTGACTGAGGGTAAGCGTTTGGGATATTATATGCCAGCATCTGGACAGGTGAATTGCACCCTGATTCTCCCCATCTTGCACTTAGCTCGTAAGCTTTTCAGAGAGGGACTCTCACACTGCACCTAACATGAAAGCACTTCAGTCACCGAGGCCCAAAGATAAGGCTCACTTCAAGCTGTAGATGAGAGGCCCATGCCCGTAAATATCTACCACCATGAAAACTTCGCAGTATTTTCCCTGTAACAGTATTCCAAATGTATCCAGGTTACTTTGGGGGCTAGCTGAAGAGAAGGCAGAGCTGCAGGTCTCGACTTGCCTCTGTGTCAGCAGGAATAAAAAGGGAGACGTCTCAGGCACCAAACGCTTTGTGCTGTGAGAACAGCATTGCCTTTGCAAGAAAGCCTGCAAAGCTCACGTCATGCCCACCAAGAGATGCCCCACGCCAGGCAGATAGGGACGCACAAAGCAGCAGGTCTAGGCAAGGACACGACAGAGGAAAGGATAGAGCACCCTGAGCGCACATTTATTCTAGCAAGAGACTTAAGATTTACAGACCAACCTTGAGGATTCTTCTCTTTTTCATGACTTCTGATATACAATCCTTTGGGGCAGGCAACACTGAAGCTTGATGCAGACAAATGCAAAATAATGAGTCTAGGGGCAAGAAGCCAAAGCAGACGGCACACATTAAATGGAGCTGTTGTGCTGCTAGGCCAGGTGAGAGATTGAGGAGCTATTCCAAGATTTGTGAAGACCTTGTGCTACAGAAAACAAGAAAATTTAGCTCACACAGGGATTGCAAGCAGGGTAACTTCCCTGACAATAGGATGAATGAGCAATAAGTTACAAAGGGCCCTCAAATCAAAGAAGGGGGGGTGGGGAAGAGAAGCAAGTATGGAAGAGACTGCATGACATTTGCCCCCAGTGGGACTGAGCTGAAGGGTTCAGAAGAAAACAAGAAGTTCAGATTACCTCCTGAAAGGGTGATTTACTGGTGGCAGGGTTTTTTCTTCCACCCCACAATACAGTTGTCACTGAGTTTGCAGGCTTCTGCCTCAGATTTTAAATGTTACCTCTTTGCATCCTAATCCTAACAGATACTTGCTCCCACTGCCCCCGCAGAGCAAGCCATGTTGAGAAAGTGTGACTGATGGTTGTCCACCTCCATGCATCAGCTGCCAGTCATATCCCAGTTCCACCGCACAAGTTGTTTGGTTATTTTGATCTGTTTTGTTGCTGGTGGTTTGTTTGTTTGGAGTGGGTTTGTTGTTGTTTTTCCTTTCCCTCCTCCCCTGGGATTTATTCTGAGATTGCTCTAAGCTGTGAATTGAATAAACTCATTCTAGATGCAGACTTTGAAATAAAGGAGATGAAAACCTGAACTGACCTGAGAGATGCTGTACTGTCTCCCAGCCCATGGTCACTGCAGTCAACACAGTTCAACCAACTTCAGCAGGATTTGAACAAGACCTCATAACCCTGTTGCAGTGCAACTGTCGGGCTTGCCAAAACCCACACACTTAGCAGCATGCTCTGAAAAAGCCCAGCCCTCTGCTACGCACTCAGCTTCCCACCTCTTCATGAGGAGCACACTTCAGGCAACGCTCTTCTTGAGAACCCTAAATTGGGCTGCAGCAGCAACTACACACCTCTTTCTTTTCAAACTACATCTTCCTCTCAAACTCACACAGGCTTTCCTTTGCCTTCTCAAAAGCATCCTGCAATTATCATAGAATCATAGAATCAGCTAGGTTGGAAAAGACCTTTAAGATCATCAAGTCCAATCTCTATGGTGGACTACCAAGTCCACCACTATACCATGTCACTAAGGGCCTCATCTACATGGGTTTTGAACACTTCCAGGGACAGTATTGCACCGCTTCCCTGGGCAGCCTGTTCCAACTCCTGACCACCCTTCTCAGCGAATTGCCTTGTTTTCCTCTTTAAAAATTGTAGAAATTGCAGGCCAGCTTTACACAGCTCAGTTTGCTGTCACCCATAGACTGGTGACTACAGTACCCAGCTAGCTGCCCTGGACCTTTAGAAGTTCACAGCCAGGGACTAGAATGCACACGGACCTGTACCTTACATGCTGTAATCGTCTACCTTTTCTCCTGCATCCATTTCACCGCTAAAGCTGGCCACTACCAGAGAGTCTTCCCTACAACCTACCTGGGAGAATCATCACCAAAACCTCCCTCGCTGCCATAGCAAGGATACAGCAACTGCCCTGATCAGAAGATGTGAACAGGCTACAGCTCCATTAGAGACAAAGGAGGAAGATGATGAAGCTAAATTCCAGGAATTATACCTCTGCACGGGCATCCTCCATTGACAGTTTCATTTGAGCAACCTTCCATCCTGAACAGGTTTATCATCCCCTCCATGACTGCTCTGAATTACCCCAGAGGTGACTGTATTTCAGCAACAGATTAAACTGTCACGATACATTCCTCTCTACATTGCTTTGTTAAAATATGTGAGCCCTGGCTACCAGAGAATTGTTTTGGAAAGATTAGATTAGGTGCCTCGGAAACTGCTTTGAGAAAAAGTATAGGGTTGGGGTTTTTTGCTTCTTGAAGAAATCTACCTTTTTTCTCTTCCTCCCCTTTCCCCCAGAAGCTTTTTATCATTAAAGACCTGGTTAAGTAACTGCATCTTGGGGTTTTGATCTTTCCCCAAAACGTGCCGAGGTTCAGGTGACCACAAGGGAGACGGCTCGCTTTGCAACCACCTGCCACCAACACAAATTAAGATGCTAAAGCCCTCTGGTATTCAAATCAAACCTAATCCAGAGGGGTACAACATCTCTTTTCAATTGCCCAAATTTTCTTACTGTTTTTCCAACCCACAACAAGCCAAAGTACTCAGTTTTACCACGGGACATACATCCACTTCTACAGATCCAAGCCCCACTTACAACCTGGAAGACTTATACAGAAAGGACTGCTATTCCAGCCCTCCACCCGCATTACTTTTAAGACTGGATAACCAAAATATTAAAACAGTAGACATGACAACCCTGCTTGAAATTATAAAAGGAAACAAAATCCCACCTTCTCAGGGTTCACTGTGATGAAAAAGCATTTCCCTCACCAGAAAATCAGATTAACAACCCTTGAGTGCTGAATCTTCTGACACTTATCAGTTACCAAAGGAAGGGGAAAACCGATCATGCTGTCAAAGCATCAGACTAGGACAGCAATTTCTGTTCTCAACTCTTCTTCAGGCTCCTTCTATTAACATGGATTTCCATTCCTCAGCAACCCAGCTGTAAAACAAGAGGTCATCATAATACCTCTCCTTTCCCTGCCCTGGCTATAGGCAGATACCTGAGGCAAGGACACATTACCCATGAGTGGTAAGAGTGATAATATCTAGCAGCAAAATTATGGGAAGGAGCAAGAAGATAGAGAAACTCATGGATTAACTCACCTTCCACAGACAGAACTTGGCACTTGGAGTGCAGTTTCTCACTTCCTAGCAGATATGAGGATCAGACGGGTCTGAACACTTCGTAAGTTGGAAGAGGGTGGCTACTTGAGACATACCCCGCAGAAGAAGAACAAAGGTGTAAACTGATGTGGAGGAAGCATTCTCTCTTACTCGTACAGATTAATGTGTTCATTGTGGAAGAAATGTGGAGCCGAGGACATCTTGCCTGGCAGCTGATAATCAGGTGCAGTAGTTGTGAGAATCAGATGACTAATTATTAAACAAATGTTATTCAGGGTCTGAAAGTCCTAGCTTTCCCCCTTCGCAGGACAACTGCCCAAATTCTTGCCTGGTCTGGCAGGTAGGAAATTATCTCAAGAAGAAAACCATGACAGTAGCTGCTGCAATCAGCTAAGTAAGACCATTTTTCTTCTATCTCTGTTCTCCTTGTGCCTGCCACAAAACAGGGAGAGAACTGCTCTCACCCCACTAAGACATTACCTTGTTAGACTCACACTGAAGGACCGCTGATGCAGTCTATAGCCCCATGGCAGGAGGACTGAAGTGGGCTTAGATCTACACTCTGCCTACGATCAGCCCTGAGATTCTGTGGTTTGTGGTGGGGTGCTAGCAAACCAATCTTTTGGAGGCCAAAGCTAAGCATGTTCACAAAAAGCACTTTGCTGCAGCTCTAAATAACCACTGACAGTGGTTTATAAAATCTGTGTGCTCCAAAGCACCCTCCATCCTCAGCCACCTATCACAAGTCAGAATGGCCAACAGGGAAACAGCAACATTCACAAAACAGCCAGCTGGTGGGCCTCCCAGTCCAACGTCAACTGACTGTGACTGTCTATATCAGTGTGTGTGCCCAACAGGCCCATGCAGACCACCATCTGCACACCAAACCCAGGCTGCACTCTACACAGCCCTACCTCCCTGCACAGTCTACAGCTCTTCTTGCTTTCCTCGAGTCTTGGCCAACATTGCCAGTTTGTGGAATGACTTCAGTCTCTGAACGACCAACTGACATACAAAAAGGGACAGTATTTTCAGAAGACTACGCTTTTCACACTTGAAAACGTCTCTGATTAGGTGCCCGACTTCTTTAGCCACTGCAGGGATGAGAACAAAGACTGATATAGCACTGGATGACATGTGTGTGTTGACTTTGCAAGCCACTCTCAGAAGTATGACCTGATGTTGCTTTTGTGGTGGCTTTCTGGAGTGAATATTGTGGCTTTCATCCCTTCTGCATAAGGAACTATGGTACAATTGTACCAACTCTACCGGATGCATCTCGCACAGGAATCAGCCATGAGATTTCCACACCCATCCACCCATCTCCATGCTCTGCCACAGATCCGGTGCGACCCTACACATGCCCCTGTGCCTATGAGCCACACCAGCACACAGCCTCCTTGCTTCTGTGGAAAAGCAGGAGCCGAAGCATTTTATCATATCTAGGTCTGACTCTCTTGTGCCTCTGTTTCCCACCTTCATCGTGGTCAAGGTGGTAATTTCTTTCCTGTGTGTGTGTTTTGACAATAAATACCTTGATGCTTCAAAATTCATGGGGACCACCAGAATAGCCACAGAGTTGTCAGCTGCAAATGAGTATAGCAGGATGGAGGACATACCCATACTCGTAGGAGTAGAGAGAGCAGATCTGACTTGAGTACAAGTCACAGCCACCGTGTCCCCCAGCAGAATGAGGCAGAAAGCAGAGCAGGCATTTAAGTGTATTTCCTCATCCATCAGCAGCTACACTGACTGCCACATGGGAGGTCACACCACCAACTGGCACAGCAATGTCCTCCCCAGCCTAGCCCCCCAGCACTTACCCTCATACTCCCTCCCACATCAGCATAGCAAGAAGGCAGCACATGCTTGTCGAAGCAGGTCAGGGAGCAGACCGCTTGCCCAAGGCTGCTTGAGTGGAAAGTGGGACAAGCCCTCCAGAAAAAGCTGGCTGGCCTTGTACAATATCATGCAAATCAGGAAAAGGCCAGGGGAAACAAGACTGGGAGAAACCTTGCATGACCAAAGTTACACTATAAGGTTATATATTCAGCCTCCGCATACAAGCCAGGGAGGCAAAGGGCATGCATGTCCACATGCACACACAGGCAGAACGTATGTCCTGCTTTCACCAATGTTTGCTGGGTCTGCATGCTATAGAGGAGAGAGTTGTGCTGTCCACAGCAGGAGCTTAATACAGCTGGACCCAAAATGAGCCACTGCACCAACAGACAGATCCAAGGGAAGACAATGGAAAAGTTAAAGGATCAGGACACATACAACCCAGCATCTGTCCCATGTTTACCTCTAAGTGATGTTTTATTTACTTATCACACTTATCTTCATGTTTCATCTATTTATCATACCAACCAAAGCCTGATTTCTCAAGCCCAGCCATCTCCTGTCTCTGCAGGATGAATTCTAGCTCCCCAACATGTCATCAACTAAGCTCCCCAACATGTCATCAGCAAAGCCAGTTGCATGGAAGGAGCATGGATAGTGCGGTCACTTACAGAAATGCAGGAGCTAGTGCCAAATTAGGAGAACCACTCTGGCTGCTGCAGTGGCTAGCTGGGGTAGGACAAGGTACAAAATGCATCATTTGCAGACTCAGTTTCATATATTAAAGTTTATTTCAAACACATGGTTTGGAGCAGGCTGAACAGAGCTGGATGCAAGCCACAGAACTGCTGAAGACAGCATGAGTGCCAGAGCAGACTCAACAGCGATACTGGAGCAAGCGTACACAACAGCAACCTGTTACTCCAACAAATGGCTTGATGAACAGAGCTCACTTCTCAGCAAGCCTTTAAACAGGATCCCAACTTGCCTGGGGCACAAGCACTTGCCAGCCAGACTCTCTTTTGGAGATTTTTCACCAGTCTGCTTTTCTCAGATCCTGTGCACTCCCACTGCCAGCCAGCCATGCTCCAATTCAGCCTGGACTGGCAGGATAGCCAATGCTCCACTTTGCACAACAGCAGCCTCCACAATGCCTTTTTCCACTGATCTGCTCGCATCTCTTCCTGCAGAACCCTACCCAGTGAGGACAGGGCACCCCAAAGCAGGCCCCCCCCTGAGGACACCAGCATCTCTCATTTCGCTCCCACTCTCCGGCTTTTTAGATCTCACTGTTCTCCTTCTCCCACTAAGAGGATGACATCCTCTTCATTTCACAGGCCACAGCTTCTCCCTCACATCTGTTCTCTAAAGGATGCTAAACAAGCAGAATATGTACAGGCATCTTCCCAGAGACATTCCAGCTAAGTCTCTTTTTTTGTATTCGTCAACTTACTGCTCCCACGCATGCGCATCTAAACTCAGCTCCACCGGCTCTTGAACTTAACTTACATATGAGCAGTCTGATCTGTAATGGGTTTAGTTATGCAAAAGAAGAAATCCACGTATAATTGGGCCCACAGCACTACATTATGAAAGTACCTTGGCTGCTGCTGGTTTTGCATTATCAGAGTCCCCCTCACCCAGGACGTGCTATCCTTTTTAGCAGATAGGCTGGCTCAGTGTCAGCAGTGAGGAGAGCCCAGTGAGATAAAGCAACCAGCTCAGCCAAGACCAAAGATGCGGTCAGGACGCCCGGGTTCATGCTCCTGCACTTTAACCACAAAGTCACCTTTCAGCACAGCGGTGAGCTGTTCACGCTGCTGTCAGATGGGCACTACTGGCAGGCTGCATATTAAGACAGCACAGAAAAACTATTCCCTCTGTAGGCATTCAGGCCATTTTGCATGAGACCCAGCAAGCTGTAAAACCATATTCCAGCACTGAGAAGTTGATAACCAAGTTTTGTTTTTATTGAATAGGTCATAAAACAATGCTGGTCTCATGTTTTAGACAGACCAAGAAATAGGTGGCAAGACACACAATAAACCAGAACATCTTGAAGCATTTTCCTCTGGATATCTGTAATTATAAACCAAACAGCTTCCCTCTCTCCCTGCAGTAAATAATTAACTGCAAAAGAATATTCCTCTTGGCCCCATCCTCCCCAATCAATTTTGCTTCACAACAACGTGCCGCCTGGATTGCTCCCTGTGTCAGTGCACCCGAGCGTTATCCAAAACATTTCACAAGACAGAGGAGCACTGTAACTGTTAACTTCAGTACAGCAGAGACCTTTCCTTATGGGTATGAGAGGGCATCATCACGTAATTCCCAGTACTTAAAGCAGACAGCTATGACATATACAGCTTAGCTCATTCACTGCAGCAACATCACTGCAACCATCAATGGAGGCAAATCATGCACTCTGAGCACTCCCATCACATTCCTCTGGACCGCCTGAGCTTTATTGCCAATGCATAGCAATTTCCTCCCCTAAAATACAAAGTTTTCTACTCCTTTCCTTGTTTTCGAGAATACACTCCCCTGATTTTATCCAGGGATAAAAACCAAAAACCAAGTCTTCTCCATAACAGCACTCTCATTTTTGAGACTTTAATCTTTGAATACTAGATCACTTTAATCTTTGAATACTAGGTCTAAGTTGAGTATTGTGACTGCTCAGTCATGCATGATAACCCACTCACCTCTTGCTACCCACCCTCATCAACCTGACATTCACACAGACTCTGAAAGTAACAGGTGAGCCAGCGAACCTTCAGAGCACTCATTTGTTTTGCCCTACTGAAAGACAGATACCTCCTGGATGTAACCCCAGAGGGAAGGAAGGAAGGATGATGCCAGGAGGAAAGCAGAACTGCCCAGCAGGGAGGCTGGGCTTGGTCAGGCAGCAGATGGAAGCAGGTTGCACACAGATACAGAATCAATGAACAATACAAGGTCTGCCATTTGATCCTAGTTATTTTCTTAGGATACAGTCAAATTCACTTTTAAAAAAAGACATATGGAGAGTACAAGCTAAAACGAGAGCTGGGAAAAAAGTCCAGAATTGCAGTAACACCCTTCGTGCAACAGCCAGAAAACCCGGGGAGAGTCAGAGAAGCATTACCACTGAGCAAACATCTTCATACTCACGGGCAGTTTGGGTTTAGTTTTAAGTTTTACAGGTTTAAACACATACCAGGTTTAGTTGAGCTGGCTGTGAAGTGTTCAACAAAAATCTTTACCAGAAAGGTGGAGAAAAAGAGGAAAATTTGTTATTTAGACTCAAAAAGCACAGAAAATAGGTTGAAGAAAGAGGCAGAAAACGAATGAAAACCATGACACAAAACAGAAAGGATAACACAAGGAAAGGAAAAATGAAATTAAACAGATACTGAGGACAGTCAGGAAAAGATAAACCATGAAAAAATGAAATGAACGCTGGAAGGGAAAGGTAAGAGAAAGAGGAACGTGTTATGGCAGAGCAGTTTAACAGCAGCTGGCAAACAGATCACCTGCTTAATCTTATCCATATTTGTCAAATAACTTATTTGATTAATACTCTTTTGTGGTCTTCAACCAGCTAGAGATCTGATCAAATATAATGTCATAAATACATTATTAGATTAATACAGGTAAAATTCAAATACATTCAACATTTTTATCTGCTGCTTAATAAGCTCTGCTTTTAAGTTTACACTTCAAAAATGTTGAAATAGTAAGCTGACAATAAATTACAATTAAATAAAGAGTGCTGAAGCACAATCATTTTGCTTTGCCTAGACCAAGTACAGCATCATAACACATCTCAAAAGACATGAGACAAGATGTTTCTACCGCTTCCCTTCATCACCCTCCCACAAAGAACCCCTCTCTGCAGGCAGTACTTTTTTGTCTTGGGTTTTAATTTATTATTTCCCCCATATTCAACTTTTTCACTCCATAAAGGTTTTTTCCCCCTCTAAGAAAACCTAGGGAGCTCCAAGGGCAGCCTAGCAGGAAGGTAAATCCAGGGTGCACCAGCAGCAGGAGGAGAGGCAGTAGGTGTCTCCAGCCTGTAAAAAAATGTTTATGCTTTTTGAGCTGAGCTTTGCTCATCTTAAAGGGAAGTTAGGTGAAAGATGGCTATGTAGACAAGGATGCCTCAGCACCTCTACCATCACAGGGAAAAGCTTTCCCAAGTACCAGCAGCCTTTTCCAACCCCCCCTAAGAGAACTACGGGGGGGGAAAGGTCAATCAGCAGATCTTCAGCCTGGGGTTTTTTCTCCTCTCCAGCCCAACAAAGGAGCCCTCTTGAATCCTCAGACCATGCAGTGAAAGCAACCAAGGTAGGCCATCTCCACACGTCTGATAGCAGGTCTGCCGGGGAGCCCCGTGAAGCAGCACCAGACCCGATGAGGAAACTGTGGCCATCACTTTCTAGGCCAATGTCAGGGAAACCTGAGGTTACTGCCACTGCTGATCCACCTTCACCGCTGATGGCAGCCAAGAACCAAACTCACCACTGGAGAGAAGCACACCAAGGGTAACACACCTCTGGGCCAGAAAAGTGTCCCTCAGGTCATAAGTCCGGTTTAAATATTACAGCGATAACCCAAACTGAGATAATTATTGCTAATTACAAGATCATTTTTATGTAAACACAGAGGGTATCAGCATGCATACTTCATCTCTTTTTAATTAAAAGAAATAAGAGGTTCACTGAGACAAAAAAAAACAAGACGACATTCTGACAGTTGCCACCCCAAAGCAGACTTCTGCAGTGATAACACCCATCAGCCTCCAGACCCACCAAGGAGACTGAACAGAGAAATCAATCAGCATCAGCCTTCCCGATGCTGAAATGAAGCAGTTGGCATGTTATTAATCACACAGGGAAAACATTTGACAAGAAGGAAAGGACTAGACACATGGATTCAAAGTCATGGCTGTGTTACAAACTTGGGAAGATCACGCAAATCACCAGCTGCAAAATCAAAATACTCTGGAGCTCTGCAAGGATAAACACATAAACACAGTCCTGACAGGAAGAAACCAATATCCACCATACAGCTCTCTACCAACTCTTTAATCGAACCCACACAAAGCCTCATGTGCTTTTCTCCGTTCAAAATCAGCTCCTGCTCCAACCCACACAACCTACCCATGCCAATCAGACTGGGCTACGTTGCAACAAAGGCTCACCAGGAGTTTGTACCCCTTCTGCATCTCAAAGACCTACCCAGGAGCAACTCTGCACAGCACAGGCTAAAGAGACGTGACTAAGGTCATTGAAATAGTCAACGGCTTCACTTGTGTCAAGGATTGACTTGGTTCAAGCCATTCCTGCTGTACCATCCTGTTTCCAGCTGTCCTAAGCACTTCTCCAGCCACTCCAGAGTTCACCAGTCCTCTCCGATTTCTCATCAGCTCTTTTGTTTCCAGGCATGCTCCACTGCTTGAGGCGATTAAAATGCATCCCCAACCAGGACTCGTATGAGCCAAGTGAGCCACCAGATTCACCCACCCCAACGTGGGGTGAAGGTGTTGAACCCCTGGCCTCTATGACATCCTTGGACAGCAAGCAGCCTCTGCACACTGCAGAGCCCAGGCAGCAAGCATCCCTGGGAGGAAGGGAGGTGTCACCAGCTCCGCAAAGATGCACACACACAGGAACAGGGGGACCTTGCTCACTTGCTCACAGATGCATGTACCTGTGCTCCTTGCCACCTGCATGCCCCCTCCATGCCTCCCCCCGGCCTGCTGATGCCTGGCACTGATATGAAGCTGGTTTCTCCTGGGGGGTGCTGCTTTGAATTGGGGGAACTGGAACCTGGCAGGCACTTGATTTGGCAAAGGTTGGGGGGTCCAATGCTCTCCTCTGGGAGCATCACAGGGTTGGCATGAGGGATGCAAGAGAACGAGGGAAGGCAGCTGCAGGGTGCAAGGAAGAGGAGGGAGATGGGGCAGAGAGAGAGATGCAGCTTAGGGATATGGGGGAGCAGGAGAGTAAGGGGAAGAAGGAAAGAGGGCTGAGCTTTGGGATCGGGAAGAGGGCAGGAGGAGTGCAAAGGGGGTGCAGGAAGAGGAGGGCAGGGGATGGAGGGCAGAGAGGATGCAGGGCAAAAGGGACGCAGAGGCTGCGTCTCGGCGGCCTGCCCGGGGCTGGGGTCGGCGCGGGCAGCGCCCAGGCAGCAGAGTCATGGCGCGGCCGGGCGAGCAGGTGGGTCTGCGCCAC